>PVJL010003293.1:0-162281 GCA_004026885.1 Lyroderma lyra
AGGTTTCCTTCCTTAAATCTGCTTGAGGACCTCGTCCTTGCTATTCACAGGCCCTCTTATGAGCTACCAGCTATAAATCCCCCCTCTGCACCCAGAGCTGGGACAAAAAGTAGGCAGAATGACCAAAGTCCTCTCCTGTCAAATGGCTTGCTTCCCTTCCCTGATCGCATCCTATTTCCCCTTTGTCGTGGTTGCTAGGCTGTTCCATACTTTGTTCTCAATCTCAGCAGCAGCTTTCTTCATCATTTTCAGGTACAACTTTCACCTCTCCCTCCCCTCAACCATGTACATTTCATTGCTTGGCAATTTTTTTCCATTTAACACTTGACTTAATGGTCCTGGGTTCTTCAAAGTCAGAATCAAGATTTTTGATCACACACACACACACACACACACACACTGCATTTATTAAAGCAAATCAGAACACACAGAAGTAGAATTAGTCACTTCCTGCCCCCTGAACCAAGGGCGACTCTTACACTGACCTCTGAGGACAAAGCCAAAGCTATTGCCCTCCTTGTAGAGGGAGACGTCCACTGTCTTTGAAATGATCCCTGGGTTGTTCTCAGGGGCTAGGGAGAAATGGAGGACTCCTTTGAGTTTCTCAGTCATATCACCAAGCCTGCAAATGTCCCCAAAGCTCATTCCAGGAGATGTGGGTAGCCAGTGACAGAGATTACAGTGAGAGTAAACTCCTCCCCATTTAACTGATAGGACAAGTGAGGCTTAGAAGGACCCTTTTCCCCTAATACCCACTTAGTCCACCACTTAGAGAGAGGAAAGGGCCTGCCCAAGCTCACACAGAGGTGATGACAAAACTCAGGCTTGAATCCATGGCTAGTGGGCTCAGGCCAGGATTGAATTCCAGACATTCAATTTCAAGACTTTAGATTAACGTTGAAAATTCAAAGGCGAAACCCTAGGCTACTGCACTCAATGCAGGATGGTAGGGTGGGGAGAGCGGTAGGGCAGGAAACAATTTATTTGGCTAGCATTCCCAAAATGTTCCCCGTTACGGGAAAAACATCTAGAAACTAAATATGCAAAATAGCAATAGGTTACACACAGAGCCTTGCCACCTCCTGGTGACAGCATACTGCAGTTGCAGGCAAGGCCCTTAGGTGTAGCTTGGATGTCTGCAGCCAGTCTCCAGGTCCCACCTACCCCATCTGGCATGATTCCCACCACCCAGGCCTTGGTGGGGAGGCAGCTATGTCCACCCACAACCAAGGCAGTGGAGAAAGTTCCCTGTCCAAGGGCACCCACCGGGCGGGGGCAGCTCATACTCCACCTCCAGCACCACGCGTTCGCCCACATTCTTGAGCAGGGTGATGATCTCATCATGGCGAAGCCTGGTCAGATGGATCCCATTCACTGATCGAATGTAGTCACCCACGTTCAGCAGGTCACTCCTGGGAGCAAGGAGGCCAGAGCACAGCATGGAAACAGGTGCCAGCCTTCACACCCACCCTCCCTTTGAACCTTATGACCTCTGGATCCCCAGGCTCAGAGAAGTCAGACAATGTCCAGGGTCACACAGTGAGTGAGGAGGAGGGCACAGATTCTGACCTAGACCTGTCTGACTCCCAGGCCTGGTATTTCCCTTGATGCTGGCCTGTTTGCTGTTCCTCCAAGTGGGGTGTCACCCCCATAGCTCTAATTAGCCCCAGACAAGCCCGCAGAGTAGCCAGATCATCACCTCCTTTGCTAGTCCCTGACACTTCCTGGCTTTTCCCCACTAATCTTCTGTACTGTTCCACTAAACGCTTGTCAGTGCCTGCCTTGCGCAGGCCCAGGGAGTCCGCAGTGGAGAAGCTAATTCCCAGGTTTCATGGAACTCCTGGTCCCGGGGAGTCACAGAGGCAAAAACAATGGGAAGATGCAAGGCGATGTGTGCAGAAGTGGCTCACAAGTCTGCACACAGAGAGGCTGCCCCCGCCGCGGGTCGGGGAGGGCTTTCCAGAGGCGGTGTGGAGGGATGGATAGGAGTCTGCCAGGAGGACGTCAGGGGGAATGGGAGCTGCACAGGCCTGGAGAGCCTGGCAAGATGGGGTGCTGTGGCCACTTCAGCCCCTGGGATCAAGAGACAGACAAGAAGCTGGGGCCTAGAATTACAGCTCCCCCTCCTCCACCCGAGGGCTTCCTTCCTCAGATACCAAGCTCTCAGGTGCTCCTGGAAACAACGGCCCAATTGCTTTGCCTAAAGTCCTAGGACAATTTCCACTGGCGCCTGGCCCACTTCTCACCTGGCTGCGAGCCCCCCAGGTCTCAGGTTGGAGACCCTGGGCTTCCCATCCTTGTCAGTGCCACCTGAGATGGTCAGGCCCAACGTGCTGCCTTCTCTCTTCATCAGCTCCACCACGGTGACCCCTCGGAACTCCTCTGCCAACAGATGGGGGGATGAGGGGGTAGCATGGGGCAATTCTAGGCCTCCAGCTCCAAGACCAAAGAGACTAACACTTGTAAGCAGGGCACTTTGCTGCATTACACTGGGTTAGATCACCTTTTTATAGAGGAGGATCAGAGAGGTTAAGTGGGTGGTCTGAGGTCACAGAGCAAGTTAGGTGCAGAGCCAATGCTGTCTGAACCTCACCCAGAGCTCTCTGTGCCTCCAGGGCTGACAGAGAGGAAGGGGGGGGGGGCAGCACGTGGGTGGGGGTCATCACCTGGAATGCTCTGTCTGCGGCATACCAGGGCCACATCGGCTCCTCCTGCATCCTTGCCTCCTTTGGAGTAAGGCCCATCGTCTGCAGGAGAGAGAAAAATGGACAGGAGGTCCATTTTCATTTCCATTCAGGCGAACCTCCTCTGCTTTGGGAATCTTCCACTTCATGGATATGGTCTGTAAGAATGGTTCCTTCCTGACACTCAGCCTCACCTGGGTCTCTGCTGGGGGATCGTCGTGGTTTCTCCTCCCAAGGGAGGCTCCGTCTCTGTTCTTGGGGCTGAATAACATTCTTCTGAACACCCACCATACACTGGGAACTTCACAGCTGTTCTTTGTTTAACCATCTCCACAGCCCCATGGGTGGTACTATTATATTATTATTATTATTATTATTATTATTATTGGTAATATTATTCCACTGCACCAAGAAGGAAGCGGAAGCCCACACAGGGACAACTCATGCCCATGGTTACACAGCTGAGGAGTCAGGCAATTCGGATTAGAACCTGGGTGAACTGACTCTACCACCTGGGGCTGGGCTTGCACACCTGCTGGGACAGGGAGCTCTCTCACATGCAGACGTCACAGCTCATGTGAGACAGTGGTGATCAGGAGCAAAGTCAATTCTGAGTGGACCTGATGATTGTTTCTCCTGAGGACTATTCTTTATAGTGCACTAGCCATATTCTCAGATATTCCAGGAGGCCGAAGGTAAGGCCGTTTCCTGCAGCTTTAGTTCTAGAAAACACTCTCCCATTATTTCTTTAAGTATTGTTTCCTTCATCTCTCTGTTGAAATGCTTAATAGATATACCTCAGGACTTCCCATTTTTATCCCCCATTACCCATCACCCACCTATCATATTTCCTATCTCTTTATTTCTCTGGGATGTGTCTAATCTGCAATGAAATCTATCATTATGTTTTTTTAAACTAATTATGAAATTTTTTATACCTTTCAAACATAAGGAAAGTACTATAATCATATAAAACAGAGGTTCTGAAAGCATGGTCTCCAGACCAACATGTACTAGTATCATCTGAGAACTTGTTAGAAATGTGAATTCTTGGGCCTCACCCACGAGTTAGTAAATTAGAAACTTTGAAGATGAAGTCTAGCAATCTGTGTGTATTTTAGTAAATTAACCTAACATTTTTCTCCATTTTTAAAATTATGTGTGTGTGTGTATAAAATTTTTCATATCACATGGCTGGATACTTTCCAAACAGCTCTCATATACATATTATATATATATATATATATATATATATATATATATATATATATATATATATATATATATATATATATATATATAAATTATATATATATAAAAATTATATATATTATATATAAATTATATATAAAAATTATATATATATAAAAATTATATATATATAAATTATATATAAATTATATATAAAAATTATATATATAAATTATATATAAATTATATATATATAAATTATGTATATAATTTATATATATATAAATTATATATATATAAATTATATATATATAATACACACACACACACAGGTATATATGGGTTTTGAGAAATGCGTCCTAATCACCATTACAATTAAGTTTTATTTTTTTTTTACAATCAACTTTTAGAACAATTTCATTGCTCCTCAGAATTCTCCCTTGCCCCCCGTAGCCAGTCCCCGCCCACTCTCAGCCCTGACAGGCCCTGTCTGTTTCCTCTCCGTACGAATCTGCCTTCCGTAGAATGCCATATGAACGCATCATACGGTATGTAGCTCTGAGCCTCACTTCCTTCACTTACCACAATCTTAGGAGATTCGTTCGTGTTGTCGAGCGTGCGGTACTTTGTTCCTTTTCTCTGTGGAGTGGTGTCCCATTGCATGGCTGTACCAGTTTGATTAGCCATTCACTGGTTGAAAGACATTCCCGTTGTTTCCAGTTTGGGGTGATTTTAAACAAAGCCGTAATAAATGTCTGCATACAGGTTTTTGTTCAGACAGGAGTTTCCATTCCATTCGGGTCAATACCCAGGAACGGGACTCTGGTTATACGGCAGGCATGAGGTTCATTTTGTAAGAAACTGCCAGACTGCCTTTTTCAAACTGCCCACCAGCAACGCGAGAGGGGTCCGGCACTTGGCAGTCAGTTAGGGTTTGTTTTACTTTTAGTCACTCTAATAGATACGTGTAGACCTATCTTATTGTGGTTTTAATTCACATTTGCCTGATGACTAATGATGTTGAATACTTTTCCTTATTTGCTACATATGTCCTCTTTGGTGAAGTGTCTGTCCAAATCTTTTGCCCATTTTTAAATTGGGTTGTTTCTTTTCTTTTTTTTTTGTGGGGTGGTGGGTAGTTCCCTGCCTGGGAATCGAACCCAGGCTGTGGCATTGAGCACACTTAAGTCTAGTCACTACACTACCAGGAAACCCCCTGTTTATTTTCTTGATAATGAATTTTTATATATTCTGGATACAAATCTTTTGTCAGATGTAATAATTTACGTTTGAAAAGCCCACGAGGTGATGCTGTGTCACACTGAGAACCTCTGGTATAACCAATTCTATTTACCCAACGGCTGGTTTTATCAAATAATAATATTTTTGCATGTTTACTCCATTTACTTTTATCTAGGCTGAAATATTTTAAAACAAACCCTACAAATAATGAAATCACACCTCTAAATATTCTGGTAGGCATCAAAAATGAGATTATATTTTTTGTACAGCAAAAATACCATTATCACACCTTACAAAATAACTCCTTAATTATTAATTTAATACCCACTCCATATCCAAATTTTCCCAATTCCAATGAGTTCTTAATTCTAACGAGTACAGTTTTGGTTTTTAAAAGCTCTGTGGGTTATTCTGCTTCTCTCCTTGTTGTTCTTTCCTTTTCTATGGTTTCTTATGAGTCTAATGATCTTAAATCTTTTCAACATCATCTATTATTCTCTTTACTATTATCTCAAACTCTTGAGACGTATTTCTGCTGTCTGGGCGATCTGATGACATCCTCTCATGATGGATTGTTTCCTTGTGTGTTTAGTAAATGGATTGTAGCTCATCTGAGTGGGGCTTTGTCTGTGGGGATCTCATTCAGCCTGGTTGAGGGCAGGTCCCTTCAGTGTCCAGAGAGGATGTGTAATTCCTTCCCCTGGGTGCCTGCGAAGGCATCATTACCCTGACACCAACCAATGTTTACATTAGTTCTTGGCTCCAAGATTCTAGAACCACGGGGGTAGTGCGAATTATAACCTTCAACAGAAGCACAGGGCATACTTCAGAGCACAAATTCTCGAAGGAGACCCAGTCGAAGCAGAGAAGCCTTTGTTTTATCTATCTGGTAGGTGGGTGGATATTTTCTAAGTCCTCCCTTTCACTGAGGGTATATCTTTTTAAAGTCCTGGCTTTATGCTGGGGTGTCAGTTCCAAGTAGGGAAAGTAGAAGGCATCCCCTCTTGTACCCCTCCAGCTATTAAAACTCAGGACTTTGATTATCAGACCAGCAAAACACTCTCATTCCTACTGCCACCCCAATGGGGAAGTCTCAGCATCAGCATCCTGGTTGTTTTCAGTTTTGAATCGAGTTTGCATTCAATTTGTTGATCAATTTGTGGAAAACCAACACCTTTACAATATTGAGTCTTCTAATCAATAAATATAGTATACGGGCAAAGGTCTTATACCTTTTTCATTAAATGTATTCCTAGATATTTGCAGTATTTTCATGTATCATAAATGAAATTGTTTTTCAAATTTCATTTTCTAATGATTTGTTGCTAGTATATGATAATAGTTGATTTTATACTCTGACCTTTAAAATCCACTTGTTAATTCTAATAGTTTAATCTGTAGATATTTTTGGATTTTCTGTCATCTGTAAATAATGACAGCTTTATGCCTTACTTTCTAAATGTCATACTTTTTATTTCTTTTACTCCCCTTATTGCACAGGCCAGAACTCCAGCACAAAGTGGATGGCCGTGGCTATAGAGACCATCTTGGTCTCCTCAGCACACCTTTGACATTTCCTGGGAGTTCACCTGTGCCTCTCAGAGCAGTTGGAAGCCAGAGCTTTCAGGCTACCTGCTCTGTGATAGTGCCAGAGCCTTGCCTCCCTGCAGTGTCCCCTCATCTTACGCCCTTTGCGTGTTCCGGATGCTCTGTGTCTGACAGGAGAGGGGAAGAAGGTTCACATGTCATGTACCAGCCATGCCTTAGACACACAATCTATGCTATCTTTTTCTATTTCCTTTACTTGTCACAGTGACCCTGGGGGGAGGTAGGTGCTGTTATCACACCTACTTGACAGATAAGGAAACTGAGGCTCAGACAGCAAAGTCTTTGGCCAAGGTAGCCTCTGCAAAGAGCCAGAACTAGACCCCTTTTCCTACCCTACCCCATGCTCCAGGCTCCTTTGACCAGCTTGTTTTTTCATATTCCTTCTCCGACCAAGTCCTTTCTCAGCACTGGACTGAGATGGGCAAGGACAACTAACAAACCATCAAAATGAGCAGGCTCTCCTGTGCTGCCTCAGGGACTACCCCTCCCAGGCACCAAGGTTTCTGCTGCTTCCTCAGATCTCACCTGAGCCTGCACATCCCCTGCCCCTTGCCTGCCCTTGAAGAACAGCCTTCCTGCTGCCCCAATGCCTGTGGTTTCAGCTTGACCCAGTGTTAAGATCACGGGCTCAGCCAGGCCTGAGTGCAGATCCTGGCTCAGCCATTCACCAACTGCGGGAAGGCCACTCCTCTCCCCACCTCCACCTCCCAGCCTCCTGGTCATAGCAAGAGCTAACTCACAGGACCCACCTCCCCCTCTCACTTCGTAGAGGAGGCGTGAGAAAGAAGGGAAGAGAGGAATCCACCCTGGCAGGTGGCAGAAGCAGAAGCCCCTTACCCCATCCAAGCCAGGTCCTTTCGTGAGGGGATCAGATGAGGGTTCAGCCAGAGGTGGGATCAGTGTGGTCAGGGCTCAGTCAGAACCAGGGTTCAGCCTAAAAAGGTTTCTCAGCCTTGGCAGTATTGCCATATTTTGCTGGATAATTCCATGTGGTGGGGGGTGGGGTGGGGCACGGGGGATTCTCTCCTGCAGTATCTGCTTAGCAGTAAGCTGGTTGCAGTATCCCTGCCCTCTAACCACCAGATGCCAGTAGCATCCCACCCCAGTGGTGACAACCCAAAATGATGCCAAACATTGCCAAATGTCCCCTGTGGGAGCAATATTGTCCTCCATTAAGAATCAGTGCTCTAGAGTCAAGATCGGAGCTTGGACTGAACTAGGGGCAGGGCTCAGGCTGGGTCAAGGGCAAGGCTCAGGCTGGGGTCAGGGTTGCAGCTGAACTTGGGTGTAAGGAAGCCTAAGCACCTTCCCCACCTGCAGCTCTGGCCACTGAGAAACCATCCCCACTTCCTCCATTACTCCACTCTGTCAGACCAGGGCTGGGCTCCCTTTGCTTGCCAAAAGGTGGTGAATGACAAATCAAACAGCAGTTAAACCCAGAATCATTTCTAGGGCTTCTGGAGTTGGGCCCACAGCAGTTCTGCTCACCTCCTTCCCCCAGGCTCATATCAGCTGCCAATGATTTAGGCAACACCCCATTAAGTATAATGCTTCCATTATAGTTCTCTAATTCGCACTTCATTTAGATTCAACAAGATGTTTCTTTCTGAGCTAATAAAATTAGTAAGACTGAGACTGAGTTTCTATCAACTGTGTGACAGCGAACTTCTCCGGTAATTCATGTGGGCAATGCTGGAATTAAAATCTGTCTTATCCTGCGCAATGTAGATTCTGCTACTGGACAGTCCCCCTCCCTTAGGCTGTCCCAGGAAGACCAGAGACAAATTGGCTGGCTCCAGGTTCATGAGCCTGGGGAATGTGGGAGGGCATGATTATCTCCTAAGGAAAGGCAGAGGAAGCTGGGGATCAAGTTCACCAAATTCAGAGCAATAGGATGCCAGAGAATGAAGTGGAACTACAGTGGGTTCAAGGTAGAGTTTTGAGCCTTGGTATTAAAAAAAGAAAGATTCAGAGACTTAAGAGACTTTGACGGAGGAACAACGAGATACCCAAATGCAGAACTCGGAAGCAAAGGACGTAGGCTGCTGGCTGCCGAAGGCGAAGACCCATTTCCTGGGCTGTCTCTGTGGATCTCTCCACGTTTGTCCTCTCCCTGCTTTCCTCATCCCAATATTCAGATCTTGTTCCAGTGAACACGACTCGGTGCTGAATTGGGCTGCAGTGACACGCTTGAGACAGCTGAGGTACATGGGTCTGCTTGTCCCAGCACTGAGTGGCCCCAACTCCCTCCTTCCTTGATTTTGGCTGGCTTTGGGCTCAGGCGATGAGCTGTCTATTTTCCCAGCTGTCAGGCGGACCAGATTGGGAGCTGCAGATCAGGATTCATCCAACAGCGTGCAAACCAAGAGTCAGCAGGTGGCAATAAGTGAGGACTTGAGACTCTTGTCTAGGGAATGCTCTTGCATTTCAGAGTGTGGCCTTGATGACCTCTCTTAAAGGTTGAGGCCACTCTGGATAGGTGAACTGCAGGATAAGAAACTTCTGGCTATCTAAGACCCACTGCCATATTCAGAAAGGCATCGACAATGTTTGCTGATGCCTATTCAGAGGGGACACACCGTCTCACTGTGACAAGCATCTTTGGGTGGGTGAAAAGCAGCTGAGGCAGCATTTAAACCAAGAACTAAAGCAGGGCCAGAATTACCAATTGGCTGTGTGACTTGTCTCTGCTTCTCCACCTGAAAAATGGGGCTTCATCCCCACCATTGCTGGCTCTAGACAGCTCAGGCTTGAGAACTTGAGGGATTTATTTTATTTATGGAGACCCTCGTGGGGGTTTAGGTCGCAGTCCCATCCCTCAGAGAACGTGTTCTCTCCTGCGCTCTCTGTCTTTTTTGTTCTGCGACCCGGTAATTACATGCTTAGAGATGAAGGCTTTTCAAAAACATCTTTCCCACCAATTTTCAGCTGGAAACGTGCATAAAAAACAGAGATATTTTTATCCGCGTTTTTCTTTTTTCCTGTCTCCTCCTTCCAGCAATGGGCAATTATGAGCTTTTGCCTTCAGTCAATCCATCCTGTAAGAACTCACTTCAGAGGGAAATTTATTTCCGCAGCGATTCCGCAGCGATGCCAACCGTCCAGCAAATGCGGGCTGGGCGAGTGGGGGAGCAGGAGGGAGAGACGCCGTACCCAGCACAGCCGTGTACACCTGGTCCCCAGGCCCATGCGGCGCCCAGAGTGGGTGGCTGGGGTTCTTTTCTTATTTCTCTTAAAGTGTGGCTAATTTGCCTTCATTATCTCAGTCTCTCTGGGGCCCCAGGGAGCTACTGAGCTTTGACAAAGTGAAAAGGAAGTCAGCCCCTGGCCGGGCTGCCTTTGCCAGGACCCCACCTAAGCAGGAAAGGGGTGCCCAAGAGCAGGGGTAGGGCGTGAGGGTGGGTGCTGGGCACAGCTGTGGCCTCAGCCTTGGCTGATGCCTGGTTCTGTAGGTCTCCAGGAGGGAGCATTTAGCATCTGACATTGAGGTGGTATGACTGTTATTCTCATTTTACAAAGAGGGGAACTGAGGCACAGGGAGGTTAGTGACTTCCCATGGTGAGGAGCAGGGCCACGATCTGAATCTAGGCCATGTTTTAAGAACTTAAAAATTATTACATTATGGTCATGACAATCTTATGTGGTAGGTACCATCATCATCACCATGTTATAGATGAGGAAACTGAGGCACAGAGAGGTCACTCAACTGCTGAGCTACCGAGGAAGGACCGGAATCCGGGCCTTTCTGGCTCCCCAGCAGACATCCTTAACCTTGGTTCTGCCCCTCTCCCTCTCACAAGAGGGCAATGGACCCCAAATGAGATGTACCCAGGAAGGTAGTGCCAGCCCCTCATCAGGGCACAGGCATCCACAGGCAGGGCACGTCAGGGCTAATCCCCCTTCTACAAGGTGTGAGAGGCCCCAGCACTGGGCCTGGAGACACATGTGGGCTGATGTGCCCCTCCTTGGGGCCATGGTGGCCCCAACAACATGTGGGATGGGGTGCAGGCTGAAGTCGGCCCTTTGCTTTCTGTCACGTGGGTCTGTGCTCACCCCCTTCACACTGAAGCTGGCATTATCGAGGAGCATAACCTCAAAACCAGGTCACCATGGAGCCATTTTATTCCCCAACGGTGGCTGCTTGGGGCAGTGAAAAGACTCAGTTTACCTCATTGAAAGTAAAAGTAAGGTTCTCACCGCAGCCGAGTCCCTCGGCCTCCCTGACCTCATCTCCTAACACTCTCCCTTCGCCGGCTCTGTTCCAGTACACTGGTCTCACTGCTCCTCGTACCAGACTCAGGCCCACCCCAGGGCCTTTGCACTGGCTATTCCCTCTGCCCAGAATGCTCTTCCTCAGACATCCACCAAACTCCCGCTGTCACCTTCTGCAGGAACTCATGGAAATGTCACCTTCTCACGAGGGTCTTCACCAGTCAGCCTGCTTGAACTTATACCTGTACCCCCTACACCTCCAAAACCTCCCATCACCTCCTTTCCATGCTTTATTTTTCTTTGTAGTATGAAACTGCATTTACCAGACTTCACTTTTTAAAACTTGGGGATCTTATTTGCTATCTGCCTCTGCCCCACTAGGATATCGGCTCCAGGGAGTTCGATTGTCGTCTGCCTGTTCTCAGCTGTGTCCAGCACAGAGAACCTGGCACACAGTAAGTGCTCAGTAAATAATTCTGAATTCAATTCCCACTTACAAATTAGGGGAATGGGAATCAAAGAGGTGGAGTGAGTTGTTCAAGATTGTGGAATTGGGAAGAGGCAGATCCAGGGGGCCAATCCAGGCCTCCCTGGCTCCAGGCCGTAAACTTCATGGTCTAGAGCTTGGAGTTTCCCTATGGCCACAGTCCATGCTGTGAGCAGGTCAGGCCTGCCCAAGGATGTAGGCAGTTCTGGTGAGAGTCCCCTCAAAGGAACAAGAAGCCCAGGACACAGCAGGGAGAGCCCTAGACACACACACATGCACACACACACATGCACACACACACACACACACACGCATACATGCACACGCATACATGCACACACACGCACACATGCATACATGCACACACACATACATGTGCACCCTGCCCACGCCTTCCTGGCCTCTCAGGACTTGTAGGCCCTGGGAACAAAGACCACTTTGTGGCCAGGAGTCAGAAAAGAGTGAACACTGAAGGGTGGGTGGGGATGTGCGCGCGCGCGCACACACACACACACACACACACACTTCCTGACAAAATCTGTGTTCAAGCCTACTGTTTGCCCCAGCCCTGGTCACATCCCTTCCTGCAAGGGCCCAGGGTCAATGGGGTGGAGGGGCAGACAAGGCTCCTGGGGGCACAACTGGACATAGCCAGGGTACGGGCCGGAGAAGGATTCATGCAGGAAGGAGTCCAAGGGCACTGGGCTGCAGACTCCAACCCCAAGCCTGGTGCTCACTGTGGATCACCGCAAGCAGCCTGACTTCTCAGGGCCTCAGCTTTCTCTGCAAAATGTGAAGGGTGTGTGGAGCGGCTACCTGTTAGCTGCCCTTGTCCCCCTGCTCCAGGGGAAGCCATGTGACTAGGCCTGGCCAATCAGAGGCCCAGTGATTGTTCAGGCATGGGCATGTGATCCAAGCTGGGCCGACAAAAGCAGGTCCTGGGATGTTTGCAGAAACTATTGGAAACAGTCCTTTTTTAGGGAGAACTGAGATGGTTGACCTTAAGCTCGAAGGCACTAGGGGCACTCTGGGCACTTCAAGGAGAGGAGGGAGTCTGCCTGGAAAGTAAACTCATTTAAAGAGTTGCAAAGACCTGGAGTCCTAATGATGTTAACTGAGCACCTGGATCCCACTGTGCCTAAAGCACCACCTTTGGACTTTTCTGAAAAAGAGCTTTGGCACTGATACCAACGGAGGCAGGTGTGATCATTAGGTTCTGTGACCTGGGGAGGAATGTAGGTGGAGGCTGCTGTGGTGAGGGTGAGGGTCAAGTGGGTCATCAGAGAGAGAAAAAGCCAGGGAGGTCACGAAGGGCCTTGAATGCCAGGGTGAGGAGCTGAGATGGGATTAGAGTTTCAGCAAGCTGCCTCCCAAGGCAGCATGGGGCGAGGAGGTGGAAGCCAGGAGGCCTGGGAGAAGTCTCAGGCAAAGGCCCAGGCAGGCGATGCTGAGGCCTGAGGCCAAGTGGAGGTGGAAGGCCCCTGAAGAAGGGGAAGACACCTCCCTGGCAGTGTCTCAGGCGAGGTCTCTGAGGCACCACTGCACTTGTGGCTCTGACCATCTGAGCCTTAGGTTGAGGACACATGTGCCCAGGCCAGGAAGGCAGTGCCTCCATGAATAGTGCAGTCACCAGGAGAGGGCAGGGAGAGACCACATGGAGTTGAACCACAGCTTTGCCACTTCTGGCTGTGTAGCCTTGGATAAGTCATTTAATATCTCTATGCCTCAGTTTCCCCAACTGCAAAATGGGGAGAATAAATAGTCCTGAACTCACAGTGTTCTTATGAGGATTAAATGAGAACTTGCAACAGAGAGTTTAGAACAGAGCCTGTCACAGAGTACAATCTCAGTAGCAATCAGCTGCTGTTGTTCACGTTATTATTATTTGGGGGCCTGGTGGTAACCCCACCTCTGCCTGTTGCCATGAGTAGGGAGGTGGATGCCTAAGTTCATTGGGCCCTCGGAAGCAGGGTGGGGAGAGCTCTGCTGTAAAAGTCCTGTGTAGCCAATCCCAGCTTGGCTACTGCATCATAGCTGTGTGGCCTTGGGCGGACCACCACCCTTCTCTGTGCTTCAGTTTCCTCATCTGTCCACTGGGACCACAGTCTCTATTTTTGAAGTTGTTGTGAGGAGGTAGAGGCAAATGTATGTCGAGAGTGGGAAGGGACTGACAGGGGTGGCCCCAGGCCACCTAATGAAGGATGACCTGGTCCTGGCTCCTGACAAGCCCCCTGTTGGGGGTATGGAGGAAGCAAGGCCAACCTGGCAGGCTGAGGCTGGAGAGACAGATGGACAGATGAATGCATGGAGCACCCACATCTGCCCTAGAGCCCCTCCCTGGTGCCCAGCCCCGGGCTCAGCCAGGAATGTGGCAGCTGTGTGACATCGGCCCCACTGACTTCTCAGAGCCTCGTGACTCACCAACCAGACCCCCAGGCAGGGCTTCTGCCTCCCGAGAGGTGCAAGAGCTCCTTCCAAACCCTAACTCAGTCTTTGCTTTCACAGCTCTGGGCAGGGAGCTCACTCCCAGCATGCTGAGGCAGATGCCCTCTCTGAGGGACCCCTGAGGGGTGGAGCACTGCTCCCTGGAACTCCAGACCTGCTGGCTGACCCTGCCATTCAGGACAGCCCTGGGGACTCAGCCCACTGCCGCAGGACAGCAGCTAGGCTCAGACAAACAGCCTGCCACTTGCCCACCCTGGCCAGGTGTCCCACCCCCTAAATTCTCTCTTAGCCTGGGTCTCTGGGGAGTGGCAGTTCCAGACTTAGCCACCTCAGTCCCCTCTCAGGGCAGCAGTTTCAGAGGGACTCTGCCTACAGGTTCTCCATTACTTACCGGCCTCTCCAGGGGTCTCCCGGTTGAGTCCACACAGCATGTCTGCTATTGTCTCCCTGCTGACCACGGACTCACTCAGGAGCCACTCCGCCCAGCCCCTCCCTTACTCTCCCCAGGGAGGGGCTGTGAGAGGGGAGCTCACAGCTCCCACTGGCTGGGCACTGAGTCCACCCACTGCTGCAGGCAGCTCTCTGCTTAAAGGGGACACAGCTGTTGTCACGGCTTGCTCCTGGATGGGGTTCAACACCCCCCATCCCCACAGCCTGGGCAAGGGATCTTTGAAGATGGCATGCCTGGGACTCCCTCAGGACCCCCAGGCAGACAGACCCCAGGTCCAGTTCAGCTCCTAACTTGCCCTGGGACTTTGGCAAGTGACTGCCCTCCGCAAGCCTCAGTTTTTCCATCCAGAAAAGGGGAACAGTACTTTCCAAACTTTTTTGTTTTTTTAAGCAGTGCATTTCAACAGAATCTTGCACAGAATCCAAAGACGCGAACGAGATACATTTCAGTCAATGGATGATGCTAGGGCGTGTCTGTAGGTCTTTGGTTAGAAACTCTTGCACTTAGAGCCCCCAGGGGCCCTTCCACTGATGTTCTAGGCAGAATGTAACTGACTTCCTCAGGCCTCAGTTTCCTTTTCTGTAAGGTAGAGTTCGGGGAGGATGAGCCCAGCAGCCTGCCACGTGGAACATCCCCCAGCTTTTTGGGAAGACCAAGCGAGCTGGGCCAAGGATCTGCCCACCTCTAGGCTTGATGGGCAGGGGCAGCTGGTCACAATTCCAGCCCCAGCTGGGTCTCAGCCCTGCACACTCCTAGATTCCTCCATGCCAGCTCAGGACTGACCCTGACAACCCCTCAGCTCTCTGCCTGCTTGTGCTCTCTATCCCACCCCTGTGTGCTGGCACCAACTGGAGGGCAGACATCACGGAGGTGCTGTGGAGAAGGGTAGGTGATAGTGACAGAAGGTGTCAAAACCTGTACTACTACACAATGCATCCAGCTGATTGCTGCAGAGAACAAGACAGACGAGGCCCTGGCTCCCGTGGAGTTCTTGGATGCACGGGTACAAGTGGGGCTCAAATTTGCTCTGTGTCCTGCAGGGAGAGGGAGAGTGCGGTCCAGTGGTTTGGGACCAGAGGTTTCTTCTGAGTTCCCTCCTGAGCAGAGATGCACACCATGAAAGCCAGCCCACAATTCCTGGGCCACCCATACTGACTCCTGCAAGCCTAACACTGATGGCACCTTCAGAACAATCCAGACTCTAAATCTGGGGTGGGGCCACTTGTACCCCTGTATCTATAGGTTTGTGTTCCTCCCCTGTTACTAGTTCTCAGAGGTATCTTCCTTTTTGGGTGACTTAAGGCGTGTCCAAGGGGGCAGGTTCCAGTTCCAGGCAAGGTTCCTTGGGACAGCAGTGAGGCCAAAGGTCAAAGAGAGAGGCCACAGTCTCATCCACAGACTCATGGTGAGCATGAGTCAGAGAGAGAGGACCTGACTTGGACTGGGCAGGGAAGTGGGTGCTGACCCTTGATGTGGTCCACAGTGTCAGGAAGTGGTCAGGATAAGGCTCCCAATGAAGACCTGACCATCACCAGGGTATCAAGGGCCACTTTGGGACAGCCTCAGTTCCACGCCAGGCAGGAAGGGATGCGGCCTTCTCAACATGTGACCTGCTCTAACACACGCTTGCCCTCTCCCTGTCCACCCCATTTATGCCCCATCATGGAGGAGGGCCGCGTGGCGCACAAGCCTTTAGAGGTACATCCACCCCCTCTCATAAGAAAATATTTGCTCACCATACAGATGCATTTACATGAGCTATTTAAATGGGCTGTCAGAAACCTCACCGCATTTCTTTCTCTCTCTCTGCTGGAATTTACTTTTGCGGATGAGAAGCTCCCGGAAAGGTCACACTGTGGGTTATGGGAGAGCTTCCGTGCAGCGTTTCTCTGAGTGCCTGCTGTCCCAGGCATTGGGGGCCCAGACACCAGCAGACAGGTGGGAAATGGTGTCTTCCCTCTGTCCTCTGTCCCTGTCAGCCCACTGAGCACATCTGCATTTGATTTTTTCCAAGAGGATGTTTGAAAGCAACTCTTAGTCCAGTTTGGAACAAGGCAGGGTTTAAATAAATAATCGGCACAGACAAGTTAAGTAACCTGCCCAAGGTCACCCAGTTCTAAGGGTGGCACCAGCTTCACACTTAAGAGGTCTGTTCTTTTTGGGTTTTTTTGTTTGTTTGCTTTTTGTATGTAGGTAGGTAGTGTCCTGGCTGGGAATCGAACCCAGGCTGCAGCGTTGACAGCGCCAGCGCCGAAGCCTTAAGCCACGACACCACCAGGGAACTCCCAAGAGGTCTGTTCTTAAAGGCACTGATATGGGCCTCTCAGGATTTCAGGGGCTTGGAAAGGGGTCCAGGAGTGCAGATTAGGACGGTTAGCTCTGGCTGGGGGGTCCACCGAGAGTGTGCTTTTTGAGCCTCACTTTGAAGGATGGGAAGGATCATATTAAAAAAGGAAAAAGCCATTGTAGACGTGAATCCATAAATGCAATCACGTGACTAGTGAGGAAACCAGATGGGAAGTAGAGATGGAGCCAGATCGTGAACAGTCTACTTGAGGCCTCGCTCCTTCAAGAGTGGTCAGAGGTCGAGCAGCAGGGGATCACCAGAGCTGTCAGCAATGCAGGCCCTCAGGCCCCACCCGGGCTTGCTGAACCCAGACCTGTATTTTAACTAGGTCCCAGAGGATGCAGACGAAATTTCACAAGTACGGTATCAGGAATCTGACTTTCCTCCTGCAAGTAATGGGAGCCACGGATGGTTATAGAGATAGGGAGTGAGAAATCTCTACAAGGATGTCAGACATGAGGCAGAATGGGGGAGGATCTCCCTGGGAGGTGGTGGCCTAAGAGCAGGCAGAGCTACTGATCTTCTGGCTCCAAAGATGACCCCTCTCCTCCAAGGCTGCCAAACCTCGAGGAAACAGAGGAAAGGGGGAATGATTGCTGGGCGTGCAGGGCGTGGCTGGAAGCCAGGGCTGCTAGGGGCCCAGGCAACCAGCGGCCCTTGGTCACAGCATTTGCTCCATGTTTCTAATTCCATGGATGACTCATGAGGGAGACTGGGCAGCTTGGAAGAGCTGGCAGGGCCACCGAGCTGCTGGGCAGCCCATCCAGGGCCAGGAAAGGCCCTGACACCTTCTCATCCTCAGGTTTTGTGAGACAATTGAGGGATGGATTGCTGTGTGACCTAGGGCATATAGCTAAACCTCTCTGGACCTCAGCTGCCTCACCTATAGAATGAGAATATTAAAAGCACTCACCCCCTATGGTTGGGGAGACCACTGTCTAGCACACACTTATGACCTCTTCCCAACATAGGACTAGATCTGCAGGGCCCTTCTTGGTGTCTCTTAATGGAGCACCACTGCTGGGACACTCTGGTGTGCTGGGCTATCCCTCATACAGAATGACCCCCTGGCCCCCGTCCATCCAGGGGCAGTGACTACTGCAATTAGGAACCAACTGACCCCACACTGCACAGATGGGAAAACTGAGACCCAGGGGTGGCCGTGCCTGAGGCCCCCCACTAGAACAGAATGAGGACCTGAACCATGGCTCCTGTCCTTCCTCTCTGGCTCCAGGGCTGAGTACATCACAAACCACAGGCAGGGTGTGTCCTGAGCCCAGCAGGGGCCCTGATTGACAGCCGGAAATGAAGTCTGGATGCAGAGATGGCTATTCGAGGACAAGAGAGATGAACTCTTTATTGCTGTTCTGTTGCTTCTCCTCCCTTTCTCTTCACACCACCCCAGAGGTCAGACCAGGACAATCGCTCCCCAGCCTGGTGGTTAAACTTTGCTGTAAGGTGTGCATTACCGTCCCCATTTTACAGATAGAGAAACTGAGACCCAGTCTGTGATTCTACCACCACAAGTAAGGGGCACTAGGTGACCCCCTCTTAGGTACTGTTTGACTGTGGACCCCACTTTAGTCAAGCTCCCCCCACCCCCCCTGCCCCTCACCTGGCTTTAGGGCAGGATGGGTTGTGCTTCAGGGGTAATGTCACATCCACGGGCTGCTCCCAGACTGACACCCGCTAGTTCCCAGTGCCCTTCAACCACCTGCAGCCCTCCTCCAGCTCTGGAGGGCAAGGGGACGTGCAAGGCCAAAGGGGTCTGAGGTGACGGCAAGAGCACAGCTGTGTGCTCAGACCAGGGAACAGAAAGGCTCCAGGATGTACGA
Organism: Lyroderma lyra; assembly: GCA_004026885.1. Lineage (NCBI taxonomy): Eukaryota > Metazoa > Chordata > Mammalia > Chiroptera > Megadermatidae > Lyroderma > Lyroderma lyra. Next base: position 18,503 of record PVJL010003293.1, read on the forward strand.
GGAACCCAGCCGACAGGTCTTCAGGACCAGGCAGAGCAGAGATGCTGTGTGCCAAGCTTCATTTTCAGTGTTTTACACCTGCTTTCTCATTTCATCCCACAGCATCCCCACTTCAGAGATGAGGAAACGGGCCCAGAGAGGTACAACCATCTGCTCTTTGTCACACAGCGTGTGAGGGGTGAGCTGGGGTTGGAACCCAGACCCTCCTGATGGCATCTACACAAACACCCCCACCCAGCGCTCCCTGATCCCACATGAAGTGCTCTCACCAGCCCACCCACGTGCACATGAATACAGGAAGGACAGAGGGACTACGGGGTAGGGGTCCCAAGCTGCTGCTCACATAGGACCTACTCTGTGCTGAGATACACATGATGCCAGAACACCAGTGTCTCTTGCAGAAGGGACTATACCCACAGGGGATCTGCTAGGAGCCCAAACAACAAAGGGGCCAAGAGTCAGGGCCTCTTAGAGGAGAAGTCAAGGCAAGCTGTCTGATGGAGGCAACGTCTGAGCTAAGCCTCGAGGGACAAAGGAACCAAACACTTAAAAATGAGGTGGGAAGGGCATTCCGGGCAGAGGAGACAACCTGGGCCAAGGGTGGGAGGTGGGAAGGTGCACATTATATGTAGGGAAAGGTACCTACCAGCATGGCTGGGGGCAGAGGGCCCCAAAAGGACTGGTGGGCTGGACAGGCAAGTGGGGCCCCCAAGACATAGAGACCTGCTTCAGAGGAGGGCATGCACTGAATGGGGCATTTCTGACACAGTGGCTGCCATGTGGATGACATTTAAGAAGGAGCAGGCTCTCCTGAGCTCCCTCCAATGAGGGAATGGGAGGGTGGGACATACAGCGCTATCAGGAGCAGCTCTGGAGCCTCAGCTCACCGGTTTGATCACAGTGACTCTGCCTTGTGGCTGGTGATCAACAAGGATTTGGGAGGGGCAGGCACAGCCCCCCCCCCCCTCCGCCCACCAGTGCCAGGGTAGATCGGGAGGCCGGCCTCCCACCCAGATCCAGCCAGGGTCTAACACTGTGCCTGGCATCCCACCTTCTACCCTCTCAAACATTAGCCTCTGTTCAAGTGCAAATGCCCCAGATTAAATGGGAAGGGGTAACATTTATAGAGCACCTGCTGAGTACCCAGCACTTCCTGTACAGGGTCTTGTGAAACCTTTCAAAAGCCCAGCTGTTCCTAATTTACAAAAGAGAAACTGAGGCTCAGAGAAGAGAAGAGACTTGGCCAAGGCCTCCAGCTAGGACAGGCAGAGAGTCAAATTGTCAGAATCAGGTGCTCTGTCCCCAGGTCCTCTACATGGGCTCCTCCCTCTGCCTGGAGCCCTCTTCCCCAACCTAAATGCTGCCTCCCCCAACAAGCCCACCCTGACTACATCTGGTGGGTCTCCTTTACTGTCTCACAGCCTGTCCTCCAATGCATTTGCTCACCTGTTCTTTTCCACTAAGTGAGGGACCCTCACCTGTCTTACTCACTGATTTTGACCCTCTGCCCAGGGCTGGGCCTTGTACACAGTAAACACTAAGTAAGTGCTGAATGCATGAATGAGAACTCAATGATGAATACACATAATCTCTGGGTGGCTACATTGGAAAGAAACCAGTCATTTATGCCCTCTCACATTTCAATCTGACGTAGGAAATCCTTTCTGCTGTCTGGTACAACTAGCTCGTACACCTCCTCAAATGGGGAGCTCGCCACCTCACGAGCAGCAGCCTGCTTTATTCCTAAACAGGTGGGAGGGATGACAGTTACTCTGATATCCTGAGCTGCAGCCTGCTTCCTTGTGGCTCCCTCAGACCCCAGTATCTCAGGGCTATGTCAGATCCAAGGTCACAGCCTCTGAGCCTAGCCAGGAAGGCCACAGTTTCAGTGTGCACCTGCCAGCTCCCCTCCAATCCTAACGGCCTCTCCTCAGTGTGTGGCCGGAAGCAGTGAGTGGCCATTCAACCCACTGGCCTAGGGCAGTGCCCACATGTGTGTCTTTAATCCCCTATAGATTTCAGTGTGCTTTTCACCTCCAGCAGCATTTGCTTCAGGCCCATGAGGCTGGGATAATTTCCTCCTTTACAGTTGAGGAAACTGGAGCTCAGAGGGTAAGAGACAGAGGAACTCAGGTGTCTGGCTCCAAAGCTGTAGTCACAGTCCAATGGACACATGTCCTCAAAAGGGCTTTGTGTGACGGTCCCACCTGATTCTGTGCCTTCCTGGTGGACTTGAATACCAAAAGAGAACTCTGGAGTTGCAGACTAACGGTGGAAGCTCAGGCTGGGTGATCATTTGGGAAGGCCCATCTGAGAACCCCACACAGCCCAGCTCAGATATACCAGGGAGATCCAGGCAGCGGGTCCCCGCTGGTGGAGGTGTGGGGTGGGAGGCTCTGCAGGGTTAGGGGCGGATCCTGGCAAAGGCCACTTGTTGGAGGATGAGGCCTGACCTCGAGATTTCTGGGCCAGTGCCTGCTGCCCGCCATTCCATGGCACCCTCGGCGCTGTTTAGGAGGAATCCTCGGGCGTTGCCAGCTGGCATCTGAAACCAGCCTCGCTTGCCCTCGCCCCTCCAGCACCGAGCACCCTGAACCCACTGCACCTCCCAGCCTTTGCACTAATGGGGCCCCAGGAAAGTACTCTCCCGAATCCCAAGTCCTGCCAGTCTCTCAAGATTGCTCCACTGTCCCTTCCTCCAGGAAGACTTCCCTGATCCTCCAGCTGGTTCGTGCCTCAGCAGAGTCCCCAGCCCCCTCAGACAGTCCTCAGTTCCACTTTTGTCAACTCACTAGACGTCCCCTCTTCCTTGCCCATCTTCCCCCAAATGAGCCTGACACCAAAGTGGTGATGAACATTCTAGTCTGCCCCCTGCCAGCTGTTAGTACCCCTCTTCCAGCACTAGGAGGGCCTTAGCGGGGCCCCGGGTTCAAGTCCTGACTCCTCTTCTGACTGGCTGGGTGACCTTGAACAAAACTGGCCTCAACCTTCCCATATGTAAAATGGGGGTACATGTGTGAGCTGGGGTAGGAGTAGGACCTGTGGTCTTTGGGGGCTGCTTCAGTTACACCCTCAACCAGCCTTGGACTCCCCTCACCTTAGTCACCAGCTTGGGCTCCAAATGATCCAAACCTCCACAAAACCTTCCTCAACAGACCCATTCTGACTCAGCGAGGGAAAGGGACCTTCCCCAAGGTCATCTGCAGGGACTCCAGCTGCCCAAGTTGTGCGGCTATGAGAAGTTGCTGGGTATGTGCCCACCCCTTCACCCGCCCACCTGCCCACACATCTGCTCATGAGTCACTGCCACCTCGACCATGACAGCAAAATGCCGGGGCTGGAGAGACAAGGTCAGCCCAAGGAGAGCAAGCAGGAAGATGGGGGGAAGCCAAGAGGAGGTCTCCAGCCACGGAAGAGCACAGCATGGGGCCCAGGAGAAAAACTGAGGCCAAGAGGGGCAGGGGCCTGCTCAAGGGCCATAGAGAGTGGGGTCTGCCTCGGTCTCCTGTCTGATGGACGTTCTTTCCGCTCCATCAGGCCATCTTCCCAGAGAGGAAGACAGACCAGTGGTCTTCACAATTACCCGGGCAATTAGGCCAGGCAAATGGTCTCACTGGGCCGAACAAACTGACAAACGGAGACGACGCCGGGACCTTAGCTGACAAGATCAGCTCTGGTTCTGCTGGGTGACACAGGCAAGGGGAACGTGCTGAAGTGTGTGCCCAGAACAGGGAGCCCAGCTCTGTCCTATCAGACTTCCCCAGACCTGGGCTCAACTCTGGTCTCTGCCCTGGGAGAGGGACGCAGACAGGTTGGGACACAGACAGAGGTGGTGACCTAGTGGGATGGAGTGAGAAACCCTGAGAAGTGGGGCTGCTCAGCCTGGAGAGGAGGACTTTGGGGGACCCTATCACTCTCTGCAGAGCTGTCTGGGGCAGGGGGAGCAAAGCAATGGCAAACAACCTTGGGGGAGCCTGGAGAAGACAGACTAGTAGCCACACGCTAGGAATGCAACAGAGGGGTGCCCTGCTCCTGACTGGGGAGACCAGATAACTGACCCCACGGTAGGAAGTTTGGGCTTGGAAGTCAGCCTGCTTGGGGAGGCCCAGACTCCACCATTTCCTTCCGGGCTGTGTGACCTTGGAAAGTCCCTTCCTCTTTGAGGTTCCTCATCTGCAAAATGGGGCAGTTTGTAAGGACGAGAAAGTCCACGTGAAGCACTTAGCATGGAGCCTAACACACAGCGAGTGACTACTAAATACTTGGGAAACAATGGGTCCAGGGGTTCGCTCCTGGCTGCCAAGATTCTAGGAGCAATTCCCAGGGTAAGAGTTCATCCCTGGATCCTTGAGAAAGGAAGAAATCCCAACTGCACTGCTGGGGCTCACACATGGAGGCAGGCAGAGGCTGGGGAGCAGGGTGCTGTTCTGGCACTGGGGGAGACCGGTTTCCACCTTGGAAGTCAGATCTGAGACCCCTGCAGCTGCTGCAGTGTGAAAAATGCCAGGAGCCGGATGTGGAGGCGAGAAGGACCCAGAAGAGTCTCATTATGGAGGGCAGGAAGGAATGAATAATTCATCACAGACCTGCTCCATGGAGGGGGTGAGTGGGTACAGCTGGGAGGTGGGGGGTACGGCACAGCCCATCCCTGTATCCGGAAGGCCCCTGCAGCCAGCAGGAGAGATTGCTATCCTTAATAACCTTGTTATCCCTAACACTGCCCATCACACTTTTAATGCATCCACTCCCCTCACTCTGACGTGTGAGGTCCCTGCCCAGAACCTCCCTTAGATCATCCCCTCACCCTCTCCTTCACCCACTCTGCTCTAGCCTTCCCAGCCTGGGAACACATAACATGTTCATACCTCAGGACCTTTGCACTGGCTGTGGCCTCTGCCAGCCACATTCTTCCTCTGTCCAGATGCGGACAATGGCACCGTCAGGGCTGTCTGAGGTCAGCCGAGGGTGTGCACTGGATGTCCAGCACTGCAGAGATGCTCCCGTCCCTGTGCACAGAGGTGCTCCCTGTGTCTCAGACCCAGGATTGAAATTGGGGGGGTGGGGCTGAGCCAGGACTGAATGCCAACTTACCCCAATCCCCCAGTCCTGGGTTGGGCAGGAAGTGCTGCTCCTGAGTTTGAGCAAAGCCTCAAATCTCAGTCTGGGGGACACAGGAGGGGTCTCAGGTGGCCACGTGGCCCAGGGACCCCACCTCAAACAATCACAGGGTGAGGAACTTTAGGGTCCTACCTAGATAAGATGAGAAACAGAAACAGCTATTTAAAAACATGGGCTGGAAATGGTGAGAAGTGTCCTGAGGTATTAACAAGAATATATTTTGGAAAAGAAGATGGAGGAAAAACCTCTTCTTCCTCCAATCTCTTAAATCCTTCTCCCTCAAGCATTCACATTTTCACAAGTGGTTGCACAGGCTCACTGTCTGGCCAAACGAGTTCATGTGCCTCCTTTAGAGCCCCCATAAAGGAATGGGGAGAGCGCATAGTGTGCCCTCAGATAATCAGGACATGCTTCCTCTGTTTTCTTTGCTTTTTTCCTGTTAGGGGCTTGCTGGTCCCAGACACGACCATCCTGGGGTCAATGGTTTGTGCATGAGGGTTGGGGGAGGCTCTGAAGGGGAAGAGGAAGCAAATGTTGGAATTCAAAATTACGAGGTGTCCACTGTGTGCCAGGCCCTGCCCCAATCACCCCAAATCATCTCTGTAGTCTCAGGAGGGTAGCTTTTCTTGGGTCCATCTTGCTGATGAGGAAACTAACAGTCTGAGTGGGCCACACAGGGAGTAAAAGCAAGGGGAAGGATTTGAACACAGGTCTGTTGGGGGCAATACGAGCACTTCCTGAATCTCCACAGGGGGGCAGAACCTGATCCATAGCATTTAGTGGGCTGTTCTCCAAATCCGGGGGAAGCTCAAATGTGGAGCAGCCCTGGATGTGTCTGCCCTTCACCCCTCCATCCCTGAGTTCTCAGAGTCTGTGGACCAACACAAGAGCACAACAGCCTTGATGGGGATGGGGGCTCCTCCCAACCCAGGATCCCTGGGAAGCCCCATGGTAAACCCTGCTCCTAATGCTTTCCAGGCTTGGCTGCTCAGTCCCTGGGGAAGGAGCTTCCGGACACCTCTAGGATGCCAGACCCCCAGCTGCTGTGAGCCAGTGCGGAGCCTAGTGTCTTCTGCTGCCCCAGAGACCCTGCTACCCCTTGACCACTCCTGAGGTAGCCCCTGCCGATGCAGGCCCCTCAGAGTCCCATCAGTCCCCAAGTGTTGGTACGCGTACCCCCAGGAGTGCACGCTGGACCGTTCAGGGGTACACAAAAAATGATCCGTAATGACGAAAAAAACAAGTAAAGTAAAAAAATGCAATACATTAGTTCTTAGATCACATTAGTGAATGATGATTGATGAGGGCACGCCTATGAACCCGACCCCCAAACTGCTCTTCTACTGATCACTGCTGCATAGTTTCAGAGCAATCTGTGACATTTCTAGAACTTCCCCAAATATATAAGTACATCCATAGCCAGAGCGATTGATCAGTTTAGTTACTGACTGAGTAAAAGTAAGTGCGTTGTCTTTAATCGTGATTCTTTTCAGGTAGTTTTTTAATTTACTGTTTAAATACTTGATCATCAGTATCAATATTTAACTATGTTAGGAATATTGTAAAATTAAATCTGTGGTTTGTATTTTTAGTGTAGTATTTTTTCTCTCCTAACTTATGACCTCATTTCCACTATTTTACATTAAGATAGACACTGAGCAAAAGTATTTAAAAACAGCTGTTTTAAAAACAAGGAATACAGTTTATAGAAATGGGTTTAGAAGGGGTGCACAAATGGAAAAGGATTGGGAACCACTGCTCTAGAAGATGCTCATGGCAGTTATTAGAGCTTGCTTAAGGGAGCCTAAGTACGTCAGCTGTGTGGCCTTGGGCAAATTACTCAACCTTTCTGTGCTTCAGTTTTCCCCTGTGAACAATGAGAATAAGGACAGGACCAACCTTGCAGCGCTATTGTGAGGAGTTAATGAGTTAATGCATTGCCTGGCATGCAGTGGCATGGAATTAATGCCAGTTACTGTTCTTATTAGCAGTATAATTATTCTTAGTCCTGAGGCCCGAAGCTCAAAGACTGATTCCACCACCTCCCCCAACCACACCATGCTGTAGTTTGGGGTGGGGGGAGGCAGCACAAGGAGGTCACAGGGGAAACCCGGGGTCAAACAGCCGCAGAGGCTTGACCCCCAGCTCCAGACACTCCTACCCAGCCCCACTCCCACCCCAGCTTCTCCTCCACCCTGAGCCCCCTCCTAGGGCCCTCTTAGGGGCTGAACATGTGTCCAGGGATGGGACCGTGCACATGCTGGGGCTCAGCACAGACTCAGTCTCACCCAGGGCCAAGTCCTGCCTTTGCCCTTCGCCCCCCTGCACCAACTCCCCACACAGAGCCCCCACCCCCTCCATACACACACTCACACATGCATGCACAAAGCGCCCCTGCTGACCCAGATGACCTGGGCAGCCTCGTGCTCCGCATGGAGAGGAAGGAAAAGGCCACCAGGGACCTGCCATGTGAGGGGGACGATGAAGGAGACTGGACAAGAAATAGGGCAAGGGAGACAGACATACACACCGAGAAACCATGAGAGAGACGCAGAGAGAGACAGCAACAACAAGAGGGACAGTGGACAGTGCAAAACAGAGCAGGAGAGAAAGACAAGGAAAAGCAGAGGCTGGGGGGCCGGGGGGTGGCGGAGAGGACACAGACAAAGAGAAACAATAAGAGATGGAGAGAGGAAGAGGCAGAGGCAGAGAGAAAGGTGGACAGAGAGTTAGAGGGACTCGGACAAAGATGGAGATGGGGAGAAGGGGAGAGGTGGGGGGAGAGGGAGGAAGAGGGAGGGAGCCGGGCAGAGAGAGAGAGAGAGAGAGAACAAATCAGAGATGGAGAGATGGGGAAGGCAGCAGGAGAGGACGGCTGGGGCAGAGACAAACCAGAAGCACACACAGATTCAGAAAGAGACTCAGAACTGAAGAAAAACCCAAAAAGCGCCAAAAGAGAGAGTCAGGTAGACAAGGCAGGGAGGAGAGGCCCAAGCGGGAGGTGTCCCGGGGCTCCTCAGCCTGGCCCTCCATCCAGACCCAAGTCCAGCCGCCCAGCCCCCGGGCGGGCAGCGGGGTCCACCCGGAGCCGCCGTCCTGCTTGGTACCTTTGGGCCGCCGCCTCACCACGCCCAGCCGCCACTTGAGCGACACAGCCAGCATCGCCCACTCCTGCCCTCGGGGCCCGGGGCAAGGGACGAGACCTGCCCCGGGTCCAGGCCGGCGCTCCAGGAGCCCGCGCTCCGCTGCGCTCCGGAGCCGCCTGCGCTCACTGGCAGAGGCTGGGCGCTCCCTGCCCCCGCCCTCCCCGAGTTGCTAAAACAGATAATCCTCCCCTGAGCCGGCGGTGGTGGCGTCGGGGCGGCCAGCGCGTTCTCCACGGCAGTCCAGGCTGGGAAGGGCAGCTCCGGGCTGTTCGGGGCCCTGCGGCAAACCTCTATACTCCCCGCTCCCCAAGTCTCTGCTTCCCCAAGCGCTTGCCTCGCCCACCCCTTCTTTTGCCAAAATCTACCAATCCCACTCCCCCTCGTTCCCCCGCAGGGCTGTTTGAAGCCGCCAGGCCTTTGCACTTGCAGGGTCCTCCACCTGCAATGCCTTTCCTCTCTGGCTCCAGTGAAGTTCTCTGCCTAAGGATGTGGGTTCAGCCTTCAGAGATCCTTGCTTGCTGAAGTCCTTGCCTACTGGGTCTCAATAATGCGTTTCATACTAGGTTGAGAGGGTCTACCCACCCACAAGACCAGGAGCTTCCAAAGACAAGGACAGGGTCCACTGATCCTGTGTCCCCTACAGTCAGCACAGGCATTTGGCAGGGTCACTGGTGTAGACAAATGAGACCTAGGCCCTGCCCTGTCACTCCTAGCCACTACGGTTCTCCTTACCTGCGGGATAACCAGAGAACCCACCCAGCCAGCCAGTGGGGAGTCTTCCAGGCGCTCAGCAGGAATCAATAAACGCTCTGGCACCCCTTCCTTGTGCTGAACAGAAAAGCTCTGACTCAGCCAGCAGAGAGTGAGGGGAGAAATCAGAGAACACAAGTCATGGGAGTTCCCTGGTGGTGTAGTGGCTTAAGGCTTCGGCGCTGGTGCTGTCAGCACTGCGGCCTGGGTTCGATTCCCAGCCAGGGAGCTACCCACATACCAAAAAGCAAAGAAAAAAAAAGAAAGAAAGAAAGAAAAAAAAGGAGAGAACACAAGTCCTTGGAGATGGGCAAACCTGAGGGAATCCGGACTCACATGTCCCACTCACCCTCAGTTTCTTCATTTGACTGATGGGGCTGACAGTTCCTGTCTCTCACAGTGAGGGCTGCATGAGGCCACCTGCCTAGAGCACTTGGCTAAGACGCTAGTAGTTGTTCAATACATAATAAGTAACAAGCTATTAACACTGTGATTATTCTGCACAAGCCCAACTCCTGTGTGTGAGTGGAGACAGGAGGTTCAGCAAGGTCATGGTTGAGGTTGACAGAGTAGGTAGGAAGGTAGATACAGGCAAGAAAAAGGAGAAATTGTCCTGGTCCATTTCAGCTCCAAATTAAAAAGATAAAGTCATTAGAAAAGAAATGCAAAGAAAGGAACTTGCCTGTTAGGAGGCCCATTAACAGATGTCCCCAAATTAAGGAGGAAAGGAATGCAAAGAAGGAACTGGCCTGTTGGGAGGCCCAATTAGGTACCCCTAAAATAAAGAGACAAAGTCCTCAGGAACGAAATGCACAATAAGGAATCAGCCCTGGCTCATTATTAGCAATCCTCAAACTGAAAAGGTAAGGTGATCAGAGAAACGCAACACAAACAGGAAAGAGCCCCACCTATCCAACCACAAGTCCTGCTTCCCCAAACCACAGTACAATGTAGCTTTGCTTCTTCCAAATAAATCACAGGAGAGGGAGAAGGGGAGAGACTTCCGCCCACAGGAATAGAAACCCCCAAACGAAGTAAGGAGATGCTGATTCCCTCCCTTGGGTCAGCCCGCTCCTCGTCTCGGGGTGTACTCTCTTTACTAATACACTCTTAACTATCTTATGCTTTCACAAACTCTGTCTCTTGACTGAATTCCTTCCTTCAAGAAGACAAGAGTCAAGGAAAATCGCCATTTCACAGTAACAAGGTCAGACAAGAGAGTCCAGAAACGAGTACTGTTCACGAATATTTCATTTAAGCCTCACAGTGCACCAGGGTGGTCCTAGGGTCATCCTGATTTTCCAAATGAGGAGACTGAGGCTCAGAGAGGTGCAAGATGCCTCCAAGCTCACACAGCATTCAATTGGCAAAGTAGGCTCTCAGAAGTCAGCCACCAGACAATGCCACCGCCACATCCAGGTGACAGAGAAGTGCTTGTAAAACCCCTACTGTGTGCCAGGCTCTGGGCTGAGCATCCTGCTGGTGTAGCCCTGGGAGGTGAGGCTGTTTGTCTGGGGCCGTGCAGATGGTTAAGGACAAAACTGGGGTGGGAGCCTGGAGAGACCGAGTCCAGAGCAGGTGCTCCGGCCAAGGAGGAGGTAGCTTCCCACCTCGGTGACTGCCTTTGGTGAGAAGACAACGGGCCCAGATCGTCTCAGTCACCAGGCAAAATGAACCTGTGGAAAGCGCAGCAATAAATAAGGCTGCACAGGTATGTGAGTGCTGAGGCACCTGGTGGGGGACAGCCAGAGGACTGGCCTAGGAGACGGTTTCCTGTCATCAGTTTACCATGGAGGCTGCCCTGCAAATGTGGGAGGACCCAGGCCCCACGGGTGTGCATATCCACAGGGCTGGATCTACACTTGGATAAAGAGGTGGGTCAGCCCACAAAGTGATCCAAGCCAGCCTCCACTCCTCCATTCTGGTTCCTCCATTCCTGCCTCAGCCTCACAAAGCCCCAGAGACCCTGGTTGCTGCCACCCTCACCAGCTCCCAGAAACAAATTAGCATCTCATCAGATATGCCTTTGATCTTCTCAGCTAAGGCCCTTTCTTCCCCCTGGGCCAAGTGGTGACATTTCTGCCTCCCAGCTCTGTAGATCTGACTAGGACAGAAGCCTCCAGGCTTTAGAGGAGAGGGGATGGGGGGAGGGGGGTAGACCCCTCTTAAGCATTTCTCCAGGCTGGGGGCGGGAGAGGATGAGGGCCATCCACCCATCCATTCACCCATTCAGCAAATATTTATTAAGCACCTGATGTGTGCCAGGCCTGAAGGTACCGTCATGAACAAAATCAAGCCCTCACAGTGCTGATATTCTAGTGGGAAAGACAGAAAAGAAATGATAAATGTAATAATTAAGTAGATGTTGCAATTACGTTAGAGGTGAAACACTCTAGAAATAAATGGAGCAGGGAGGAGTGTATCGGAGTACAGAGGGAGATCTGCACATCCGTGCATTACAAAGGAGTTGGTTTCCCCAGAACCAGATCGCGGTCTCCAAATACCTCTTCCCACTAAAAGGGCCCCCAGGGCCCCTCAGAGAAATGGCGGATTCCAGAACTCAGGTAGACAAAGTACCAGATGAGCCTGGAACATCTCATGGCACCAGAAAGTGAAGAACTATTCAAAGTCTGATGGGGGGAGCTGGAAAGGACACAGGAGCCAGCTCGAGAGGGCTCCCAGCGGCCAAATCTGGGACAACCTGAACATCAGAAAGAGTAAGAACTGCAGCACTGCAAAAATCCATGTGTTCGTGATCCCTAAAAGAAAAGAAAGCTCCCGGGTTTCCTTGGAGGTACCTAAGGCACCACCTTATTATTCTGTAAACAGAAAATGAAGGTAAAGAATGAAGTGTGTATCCCGTGTTCCTCCGTGAACAGTATTTGTAAAGAATATCTAATAAGGGAAAGTCAGAGCGAATACTCGTTAAGTGTACGAGACACAGTAGAACTGGAAAAGCATCTCTGCAGTCCTAAAGAAATGAAGGGTCTGGCATGGACCACCAGTGGAAGGTTGAAAAGGACCGAGTGATGGAGGGACCAGGCAGACAGCACTGGAATCCCTAGACCGATCCTTGTGTCACCAAAAGTGGAACATTCTGGCATACGTGCCTCCCAATAGGGTGTGGAAAGACACCCACAGCACTGCCCACGAGGTAGTCTTATCTACAAAATGGGGCCCCAATCAAATCCAGCTTTAGACCCAAATACCAGTGGACAGAAAGTACCGGGAACAGAGGGGTGTATTAAATGACACCACAAGGCCATTCCACAGGACACATGACCTGGTTTCACCAACAAATAATTAGAGTGGAAAAAAAAAATGAGGGAGAAGGGACTGTTAGAGATTAAAAGAGACTTAAGAGACCCATCCACCAAATGCAGTTTGCGGACCTTATTTGAACAATCGAGTGTGAAGACATGTGGGAGACGAGAGGGGGGACCTGCGCAAGGATTGGGTATGAGATGATATTAAGAAATTATAAGATAAGTCAGTTGGGTTGATGCCATTATTGTAATTATATTTAAGAAAACATCTTTCACTGTTAGAGATACAGACGAAACGCAGAGAAAGTATGACGTGTGCCATTAAAATGCCTAAGGGGTACCCCTGTGTTACATGTGCCATTCAGTTGTAAATAAAAATTTGAAAAATAAAATAAAAATAAAAGGCCTCAGTAAGAAGGTGACATTTGCAGAAAGGCTGAAAAGAGGGGGGAGCCACGGGGGTGGGGGGTGGGGGGATGCTCCAGCAGGGAGAGGAAGAGGAAATGTGAGGGGACGAAGTGCGGGGTGTAAGGCAGGGCCTCCTAAGGACTCCGGCTTTTCCTCTGAGGGAGGTGGGAGCCATTGCAGCATGGAGCAGAGGAGGGAAGGGGTCTGGCGTGTGATTTAACACCATTCTCTGGCTGCTGGAGGGAGGACGGACTGCAGGGAGGGAGGGCGGACTGCAGGGAGGGAGGGCGGGGGCAGGGGGACCAGGAAGGAGGCCCCTGCGGGGGACTGGGGTGCCCAAGGTCACTGGACTGGACAGGGGACCCGGCAGAAGAGGTGGGCGGAATCCGAGGTGGGCGGAATCTGGTTTCTTTAAGGTCCCATTGGCTTCCTCTGCCGGCTTAAACATCTGCAAAATGGCTGATGGTCCTTTCTCTGGGGTAGAAGCAGAAGCCCTAGGGTCAAAAAGGCCTGGGCTCAGGCGCCAGTCCCCACTCTCTGTGTGGGCACTTTCCCACTCTGGGCCTCAGCTTCCCCATTGGTAAAATGAAGATAATGATTAAGAACTCGGACAATCATTAGGCTGCTCTATGGAGACAGTGGAGATTAAAAACTGGTAAAGGCTGGGCACGTGTCTCCAAAAGGGAAACAACCTCTACTGGGCACCTCCTATGTGCCAGGCATGGAGCTCAGGGCTCTATAAGCACCATGCCTCACCTTATCACAGGTGACATCACCTGGGGAGCTTAAAACAACCAGTGCTGAATCAGAAACTTTGCTGATTTGCTACCCTGTAATGAATTCAAGGCACTGATCTGATATTCAGAGAGGGAAAAGGGATGGATGCAGGATCACACAGCTTCCAAGTGGCAGAGGATGGATTTCTAACACAACCCAACCTCTTTAAGGTCTCCAGATCCTCTCACTTTCCTTCACCAGACACCTTCGAAGGCCAAGAGCCAGCAAGCAGCCCCACAGGAGGCGCAAACCCTACTGGAGCAAACAGTTCATCCATCTGATGGTTACAGGACATTTCTCAGCCAAGAAAGAAAATGCCACTGAGCATTTTCAGCATGGGCCAGGGTGGCTGTTGGACAGGTGCACCAGCAGGGCCACCTGCCAGGAAACAGGTGGCACACCTGTTAATATTCCTGGCACTGTATTCACAGTACAATAATTAGGTGCAAATGCCTGGGCAGGCACCATTAATGAGTATGCAGGTTACATCGTGGGGCACTTGGGCAGAGGTGACAGAACGCTGCAAATATGACCAGGGGCCGGGGCTCAGCCAGGGCCCGTCCTCATGACAGGCCCTGCCAGCACCGGCCTAGGTACTTTCTTCATCCACAAAGTAGGTAAATGTCACCCAGGCTGCAGGTGGTTGTGACTGTTCATGAAGTAATGCACATCTGGGACCTGTAAGGGCTCTGTGAATAGAACCTGCCGTCTAATTAGTGTTAGGCATTTGCTTTCAGACTGCAGTTTCCTCCTCTGAAAAACAAGGATCAAAATAACTAACCTTTATGAAGTATGACTATGGTAGGCACTGTTCCCATGCTTCGTACACATTAACCATGGCTGTCACCCCATGAGGTGATGACTACAATTAGTCCTATGTCACGAACAGGGAGACCAAGGTGCATGCAGCAGGGCAGAGGACCAAGGTCACAGGGCTCTGAGCCTGAACCCCAGCAGCTTGGTTTCAAGCCCACGCCTGCACCCACTCTGCTGTTCTTGCTAAACAGATGCATCTGTTGTGGTCTCCGTGCATGCCTGTGGGTGGGTGTGATTAAACACAGCCGAAGCGACATAATGAGCAGCAGGAAAACAGCACAGCTTCCGGCACTGCTGGCCACTGTGCCTTTCCACCTTGTTTTCTCTGCCTAGCTGTCCCCACAGGCTGGACAGCCAAGGTGCCCTGCACTAAGAGGCAGACTAGGGCGGGGCCCTTCTGGGTTCTGACTAGCCATGTGACCGCAGGGGCTCCACCTTCCCAAATGCCACTGTGGGGACACCCACATGGCATTTGGGGGATTGGGAAGGTTCGCCCTGGTCAGACATGGGAGTTGGAATCATGCCCACCCTCTTCCCTTGGCATCAGCCAGCAAGACCCCCTCTGGGAAACAGATGACAGACAGCCCAAGAGGGCACACAAGATTGAAACGCTACAGCCCCAGAATGTTAGCCTCACCAGTCCCAGGATGGTGGGTTCAGACCACAGGGCATTCATCGTGGATCCACACCACACTGAGTGCCAACCACAGACCATTACAACAGCAGCAGAGAGGACCAGAATTACAGACACAGAAGCCACAGCAGTGAGCGAACCCAAGCCACAAGTCATCAGATTCAGGGTGGGGACAGGACAGAGGGATTGGCATCATGGGACCCCAGACCACGTCTGAAGAGACAGTATGAGTCATTGGTTCTGGCCAAGCAGACTATTTTCTCAAAAGTTCCTTTCCACAGCCCCTCACTCCTCCAAGCTTGACCTCAACCCCAAACTCCTCTTCCCAAAGCATTGGGTGAGAAAAGCAGTCCACAGCCACTGTATGACCACAGACAAGTCCCTCTGTGCTCAGTTGCCCCACTGTAAAGTTAGGGGTTTGAGGCTTTCTGAGCATCAACTCACCCCCAATAATCTGTGATATGGTCACATTCTTCTTCTCTCCCTCCCCACAACTTTCTTGTCTCCCAAAGGACCTCACATGGATGAATGGATGAATGAATGGATGGATGAATGAATGAATGAATGACCCTCCTGAAGTCCGACTAGTGCTTTGTTTCATTCATCTCCCATGCTGCTGGAATCTCAGTCTCTGCTTTAGGTCCCCTGGATAAACCAAGTCCCTCCAACCTTCCTCTTTGACCACATGGCCTCCTCCTTGGAAGGCCCCTCCTCTCCACCTCCCTAAATCCCCTTGACTCTCTCAGACCAATGATAAGTTACCTCCCCCAGGAAGTCCTTCCCGACTCCTCAGGCCCTGGCTAACTTCTCTCCCCACACGGCTGGACCAACCGGACATTCCCCAGCAGCACACTGCGCCATCCCCCACCGCTGCCCAGCTGTCAGCACCATTCATTCACCTGGACAGCAACAACAGCCTCCTCCCTGGCCTCCCTGCCTCCACCCTTACCTTCTGTAATCTCTTTTCATGGCAGTCAAAAATCAGACCTCATCTTTCCCCTGCTTATATCCTCCCATGGCTCCCTGGATACTAGGTGAAATTCAAATATCTCACAAGGTCAACAAGGTCCCATGTGATTGGTCCCAGGTGACCCTCCACTCTCTTCACACTGTCCTCCTCATTTCTCAACCACAGTGCCTTTGCACCTGCTATGTCCTTGGCTTGGAGCCCCATCCCCTGACTGTCAGCATGGTTCTTCCTCTGCTTTCTGCTTTAGGTCCTCATTCAAAAATCATCTTCTCTATAACTATGGAGAGGTGCAGACCTCACTCCCCAGTACCCTACCCTCTTCCCAGCTTTATATTTTCCTTAGCATTTATCATCTAACAAACCACCTTTTACTGATACTCTTATTCATCATCTGTCTCCCCCACTGGAATGTCAGCTCCATCAGGGCAGGAATCACAACCATCTTGTGCCCAGTCCCAGCACACAGTAGGCGCTCAACAAATACTTGTTCGGTGAAGGATGGGAGTCACACCCAGTCTTGAGGCATTTTCTTGCTCTTTGCTGGCTGTTGGTCCTGCCCCTGAGGCCAGCTGGGCTCCTGATTCATTCCTCTTGGTTCCCCCCTGAGTTTGGGGAGATGTTTGCTCAAGATTACTAAGCAATGACAGTACTGCTAGGATTTGAATCCAGGACCCTTAGTTCCAAGCACTCTTTCTATCTGTTCCTGGGCACTGAAAAAAAAAATCTCTACAAAATCTTCTTTGGAAGAGGGCAGGCACGTCCCAAGAGGAACACTGGCCACAAGTCATTAAAAGTCCCCTGCATTTGGGTTCCAGCTGAGTGAGGCCAACCATCCATCAGGGCTAGACTTAATGAGGCTATTAAGTGCCAGGACCTTCCCTGGGGACACTGCGTGCCTCTGGGCTGCAGTGTCACATGACATCCCAAGAATTAGAAGAGATGGCAAGAGGTTTAGGCTAATGCCATTCCAGAGATAGGGAAAACCTGGGGTCAGGATGAGGTCACCACTCACAAGGGGCTCTTCTTGTCCTCAAACCAGGGTCTGCCTGAGGCTTGGGCAGCAGAAGCTTTGAGAGAAACATAATGATGACAGCAGTGACAGTTATTCAGTACCACTTATTCCCAGACTCCACGCATTCATTTGTATCTTATCATTCATTCACGCACTCACCAAATAGTTGCTGAGCAGATCTTACGCTCCAGCAGTGAATACAACTTGTAGCACTTACATTCTAGTAGAGGAAACAGACAATAAACAGAATAAATATGCTAGATAATGTAGGTCGAAATAAGCATGTTGAAGGAAGATGAAGAGGGGTGAGAGGATTGTGTGTGGGAAGAGGCCTCGGCCTCTGAAGGAAGTTGGGGGTGCCTAGCCGTGCAGATTTCTGCACCAGGAAGAGCATGCAGCCCATGCAAAAGCCCTGAGGTAGGACTATGCCTGGGGTGTTTGAGGATCAGCGAGGAAACCAGTGTGGCTAGAGCTGAGCGAATGACAGAGTAGATGTCTCTGAGGATGTCAGGAAGGTCACGGGGGCAGACCAGAGAAGGCTGGGTTGGCTGCAGTGAGGACTTCGGCTTTCCCACTGAGGGAGGTGGGAGCCATGGGAGGATGTTGAGCAGAGGAAGGATGTGATCTGACTTAGGTTTTATTGTTTTGTATTGTTTTGTTTTGTTTTTTCGCTTTTTGGTATGTGGGTAGCTCCCTGTCTGGGAATCGAACCCAGGCCGCAGCGCTGACAGCCACTACATCATCAGGGAACTCCCTGACTTAGGTTTTAACAGGATCCCTTTGGCAGCTGGGGAAGAAAAGACTGTGGGGGATGAGGAGGGAGGAGGGCAGACCAGTTAGGAGGCCACTACAACCATGCAAGAAAGAGACAAGGGATCCAGGATATGTTTTAAAGAAAAGTGGTGACTTTACACACACACAGTCCTGTGGGGCCAGGAGAAGTACATCCACTTTACAGAAGAGAAAACTGAGGCTCAAAGAGGTTAAGTCACTTGCCCAATGTCACATAGTAAGGAAGTATCAGAGCTGGAATTATAAACCAGGCTATCTGGCTCCAAAGCCTGTGCTCTCATCATGATGGCTATAAGGGTCCCCTTGGGGCTCATGCCTGACCTTCCTGGTATGTGGACCAGGGTATGAAATACCAGAGTATCCCCATCCCATCACTAGCCCCTGGTTCAGCTACAAAACAAAACTGGGACAAGAGGGATACTTGTGTTGGAGGCAGGGAGAGATGGGACAGGTGAGAGGAGGACATATTCCCAGCTTCCCAGGTCTGTTTGGGAAGTGCACCAGACACACAGGAAGCACTCTTGCAAACGTCCCCCATGAAGAGGCAGTTGAGAGCAGGGTGCAGAGGACCTGTGTTCCCATCCCAAGGACGCAGCACAGAGCTGTGTGACCTTCAGCGTATCCCTTACTCTGTGCCTCAATTTTTTCACTTGCTAAATGGAGCTATTGTGGGAGGGAACACATAGAAAGTGCTGTCACAGCAGATGGCACGGGGCATACACTCAGCTGACAGGCAGCAGCAGGGCCACGGGGATCATGGGCAGGCGATGCGGCAAAGCCTCCTCACTCCACTCTGGCTGTCCCTGCTGTCCTGCCTTTGGGGCTTTCCCTCACTCTCCATCTTCTGCAGTAGACTCGGGGCCTCCTTCCTGTCATTAATTCAGGAGTGACAGCCACGACGGAGTAGGGCCTGCTTGCTTGGGAGTTCGACTTCAGTGGAAGAAGATGAACACTCTCCTTCAGGAACCTGGAGATTCACTTTCTTACCATATTTTGCCAGGCACAATATGCTCTGTGTACAATGCACACCCATTTTTTTGGCCCAAACTGTCAGGGGGAAAAAGTCCTTCATTTTAATTTTTCAATACAAATTTTTGTTTATATTTAAGGACTTGTTTTTTGTATTATAAAGAAATTTTAGCATTTATTTAACATATAATGGTATGAGAAATTTTATGTAACACTTTTAACTCATAAGCATAAAAGAATTAAAAACATTTATATAGATACAGAATTAGTACTACCTATGTATAATATGCATCCTTATTTTTCCCTCAAAAATTTGGGGAGAAAGAACACATTATACACAGCAAAATACGGTAAATGACGTGGTGGCTGAGGGCTGGAGTCTCGGAATCATGCTGTGCCAGAGACCTTTGGTCCAAACTGCACCCCACCCATGTTATAGATGAGGAAGCTGAGGCCCTCATTTTCTAAGCCTCTAGATTCCCAGGGTCTGGTTCCCACTCCCCTGACCTGGGGGAGTCCATGGTGCCAGAGGTGTAGGGGATCCAGGCAGGGTAATGGTACCGGGTAGGCAGGACGGCCAGACCTGCTGGGCCACACAAAGCCCTCTGGTCGTGGATCATGGGAGATCTGTGGGTCCTTGGGGAGAGGTGTGGTAACATTTGGGGGTAAGGGGTTTTGAGCATTTTCACACCTCCACCCCTCCTCCTCGTTGCAAGTTTCGGTCTCCTTCCCAGACTATTATTATCCCCATTTTATAGGTGAGGAAACTGAGGCTCTGAGAGTTGAAGTCTCTTGCTCAAGGTCACCCAGATAGCAAGTGGCTGAGCCAGGATTTGAAACCAGGCTGTCTGGCTCCAGCATCCATGCAGAGAAAGAGGGCCTTGAGGCAATGGGGTAAAGCTGAGGAGAAGGACTGTTAAGGACAAGTGTGTTTGACATTCAATTAGAAGGTGGTGAGTTTGTGCAATGAAATCCTCACCTCCCAGCTACATCTTAGTCAAGCCTGCTATTTCACATGGCTCTTTAAGGCTTACCTGTCCCCATCTGACCTGAGATGGGCATCATGGGACCTACCCACATGGGTCAGGGATATGACCCTTACACTAAAGCAGCAACAGCAGAAGAGCCAGGGGGCTGGGGTCAGGGGCTGCCCTGGGTACAAGACCTTGGATGATGTCTGGGCTGCTTGGGGCCCTGATTGGCAGGTATTGAGGCCACTACAGCCTCAGCCAGATTAAGAATGAAGCTATGCTAAGTGTAGTTTGTGGACCTGGGCCTGTCCTTGAACTATTTCTTACTGGACAACAGATAAGTTCAGAAATTGAGACTAAATGGTGAGAGACCATTACAGCAATTCGACATTGTCACAACATTCAAGTGCCCAATCAGAGGCTTGTTCATGCCTTCGTTGTTTTATTTCACTCTTCAATCATTCATTGCTAGTGCATTTTTCACAGGTATCAGTCTCCAACAGGCTGAAGCTAAAAAGAAAACACTCGCCCTCTTACCCAGTAGTCTAAGAAGCACTGCTTTAGAGGAGCTAACCAGTGACAAGCTGGCACCCGGCCCGACATACAATTCAATATAAAATAAAGCTGTAAAGTAAAAGTTCAGCTTCAAAATGACACAGAACTTTTGTATGATGAAATGGAAGTAAGTTTTTTAAGATCAGGGTTTTTCAACCTCCAGTACTATTGACATTTTAGACCAGATAATTCTTTGTTGTAAGGGCTGTCTTGTGCACTCTCCAGTTGTGACGACTAAAAATGCCTGTAGACACGGCCGAATGTCCCCCGGGGGAAAACCACCCCCAGGGTAGGAGTGCTGGCTTAACTGTTCTGATTCTGTGTGTGTGTGCATGTATGTGTGTGTCTAGTTGAATGTGTCTGTATGTGTAGGTGTGTGTGAGTGTGTGTGCGTATATGTGTGTTTTCTCCCTGACCCACCTTCCTCACTCACATGACCAGCTTGCCTGGCCCTTGTAGGCATCTGAGTTTGCAACCCCTGGTGTCACCCACTACTCTTAAGGGGTGCCTGTCCTATTTTCCCTCCCTAAAGTTGGCCTGCAAAAGAGGCACAGCTACCACTGAGGAGGGGTCTAAGAAGGTCACCATGGGAACCAGGGGACTCTCAGAGCTGCAGTCCACATGGGGTGAAGCTGCCTTCAGTGCCTCCCATTCCCAAAGAATGCGGGGCAGTGGGTAAGATCAGCAGCTGGACAGGAACCATGGCCTCCGGCCAGAGGCCAGGGGCTGGGTGCGACTGAGAGAAGCTGAACAGCTGCCTGGCTGGGCGGCTGGTGCAGCAGAAGCTCCTAAAGGGGAACATTAGGAAGTTCACGGCTTGTTCAAACCACAGATACCTGTGCTCCAACCCTGGGGAACCAGTTCGAAATGATCTGGCAGGCTCCATGCTCTGTATTTTTTAAGCTCACCAGGTGATTTTGATGCACAACAAGAGTTGAGACCCATTGGAAAAGGGCCGGCAGCCTGGTGTGGCCAGGCTGAGCCAACAGCCTTTTAAGGAAAACAAAAAGGTTGGGGTGGCGGGGCGGGAAGCAATTAAGGGCTTCGTCAGGAGGCAACTGTCATCTGCTAAGGCTGTTGTCTCCCCAGAGCCCAGTTTTGGGGGCACAGGGCTAGGGAACCTTCAGGCCCATTCTCTGTGGGGGAAGCCCTGGAAGATGCGAGCCTTGTCTCCTTACCAGCCCGAGTGGGCTGGTCGTGAACCCATCCTAGTCACCACAGGAGGGAGTGGGCTACCCACCAGTAGCCCCTGACTTGTGGATCGCCTGCTAAGTGCCAGGCTCCAAGGCAATGCTGAGGACAGAAGGAGGGCAGATGCAGACCCACTGCCATGGGACTCACGAATCACTGTGTTAGAAAATGTGGTGGGTGTTGTGGAGCTCAGGGTGGTGCTATGAGAAGACATAACAGGGATCTCTAGGAGGTTCTTGTGCAGAAAAGATGCTTGGGGTGCAATCCGCAAGATTAGAGGGAATTAACCAGAGAAGGCCCCCCATACCCTCTGGTACAGAGAACAGCATGGGCCAGGGCCCTGGGGTGGGAGTAAGAGTGAACACCCCCGAGCTCTCCCCCCCAGCAGGCATGGCTCCAGGCCTTTCCCGCATTAAGTCAGCTCATCCTTGTGAATGCACTGACGTGAGTGCTACCATTCCCATTTTACAGGCGAGCAAACTGGGTCACAGAGTGGTTAAGTAACCGGCACAAGGTCACACACTCATCAGTAGCAGCCCACTATGCTACACTACCTCTCATTTGACTTGTTTCCCCCCAAGCATGGAAAGGAAGCTGGTGTGGCTGGAACCCAGAGAGAGTGGAGGAGAGCAGTGAGAGAGAGGGTGGAGGGGGCAGCAGCTCAAGGTCACGTGGGAGAATGATGTGTACTTGATCCTGGCAGCAGTGAGGAGCCATTGAAGGTAGGAGGACATACAGGTTTTAAAGGTGCTGTCTGACAGGGCAGGGCCGAATGAAGAGTCAAGCACCACTGGACCAGCAATCACCTCCTGGCTTGTTCAGCATTGGCTGAGCACCTCATGGCACCACGATCTTTTCTCCAGACAGTGGAGTCCATTTTAACACTCCACACCACTGCCCCCTGCCCCCACCAGAGGACAAGGACATCTTAAATACAAACGCACAAATTTTTCCAACTTTGATGAACACGAGGAAGCATTTTCTGGCATAAGCCCCAAAGACCCCATTTAAACCTTTGATTAATCCTCTACGAAGTGCAGTTAAGCCACTTCCACATTTCTCCACTGCTGTTTTGCTTTACCGAGGTCAGTTTCATTGAGATGGAGTCTTTCCTAATGAAGATTTGTAATGAATATCTGACTCATCAATCAGTTTCTTTGCCCACAGCACATACTGCTGATCGCAGACAACTTCTGCCCCTGTGGACTTCTCACTCCGGCCATGATTTCTGTCAACCCCAATTCTCTCAGGTCGGAGTTGTGCAAATCCTAATTTGCATGGAGATTTGATTCTTCCATCAAGTTTTAGATCAATAACTATTTTTACCACACACAGTGTCAGCCAATGTCAGTTTTACTTTGTGTTATTTCTACTAGTCTTGTTCACGACAGATTAGATCGGAGAATAATGGTTTGTGTTTCTTTCTTCAGAAATCCATGAGAAATTGAAACATGCTTGTGAGTGAGAAAAAGAAAAGGAGACTTAAGACAGAGAGAGATCCAGAGATGGACAGACGACCACAGACAGAAACTGAAGGGGAGAGACCGAAAGACACAGAGACAGAGGCAGAGATATACATGTGGGGAGAAGGACCCATGAAACATCAGTTTAACTCCTGACAGCTCCGCAGAGTCCGGTGGAAGTGTCCAAACTAGTGGGCCACACTGCCCTGCTTCTTCCCAATTCATAAGCTAAAACTTCTCAGCTCCAGACCATTGCCCAGCTGTCACCTCTACCTGGAGGGCTCTTCCCTTCTTGACACTCAGCCTAGTGTTTGCTCGTTCCACTCTCCTTAGATAAAGGATAGCTTTATCAAAATAAGGGAAAAGGTCACCTGGACTGTGTCACGGCAGACAGGACCCCTGGGCAGATATTGGTCATCTAGCTCCACCCCAGGCACAGCAATTGATGGCTACATCACCTCATGTGGGGGCACCTGGGGAGCTTGCTGAACCCACCACTGGAATTCATGCTGGATGCAGGAGTTGCCTCCCCACAGGCCTGGAGGACCCCATGGGGAGGACTGTCTCCTCCAACACCCTTGGGACCTGTGTGGCAGGGACTGGGGCCAGCTACTTCTGCATCCCAGCACCCAGAACAGATGTTGAGCCAATACTCATTTATGAACAGTGAGTGAAAACCTGCTCAGATCCTAGTGGCCCCAGAAGGTTCTCCACCCATCTCCCTCTGCTGATGCTATGTGGCCTCTCCTATCCCTCCCTGACTACTAGCCTTAGGTGGGAAGGGGGCAAATGCACCTTTACCTTGCCACGCAGTACTTACTTAAATAAGCACTTTTATCTCTTCATGGTGGTACATTTTATGTGTCAACTAGTCTAGGCTATGGTGTCCAGCTATTTGGTCAAACACTAGGCTAAATGTGAAAATATTTTGTAGATGTGATTGAATTTGCAATCAGATGACTTTGAGTGAAGCAGATTACTCTCCACAATGTAAGTGGGCCTCATCCAATTAATTGGAGATATTAAGAGCAAGGACTTAAGTTCCCTCAAGAAAGAGCAATTCTGCCTCAAGACTGCAGAGCAGAAACCCTGCTTGAGTTTCCAATCTGGCTGGGCTGGCCTACAAATTTCTGCATGCCAGCCCCTCAATCACAACTCATTTTAAAGAATGAGTCAATTCTTTAAAATAAGTCTTCTCTCTTTTGGAATATAGATAGATAGATAGATAGATAGATAGATAGATAGATAGATAGATGATAGATAGATAGATCTCCTATTGGTTCTTTTTCTCTGGAGAACCCTAACTCATACAACTTGAGCCCCTTTCCTTACCCAAATAAACTGAGACTCCCAAAGTGAATATCAATTGCTTTTGCTTATCCAATATCCAGACACCCTTCTTCTGGTACCAACACACTGATTTTGCTCTGGGGAGACCCCCTCCCTCACTCTCTGTCCATGTGGTTCATGGGGTTGACCTTGCTTCCAAGGCAGGCATAGCCAGGTTTAGCCAATCAGGGCATCCATTCTAAAGGCCACAGTGGTTGGCCGAGAAACAGACATGTGACCCAACACTGTCCAATGGGAGGCAGCCTCAGGACTTTTGCTGGAGCCATCTATGCATTCTTTACCCACCAGAATGTAGAATGGTTTGAGACTGAAGCAAAGCCAACAGCACAGAGGGAGACAAGAAATGGAGAGATTGAGTTCTGATGTCCCCTGGATTCAGCCCTTCCTGAAGCAGATATGAGCATTTAAGATCTCTTCCTTGCTTGGGCTACTTGGGGGTGGGTTTCTGTCATTTATAACTAAAAGCTTCCTGTCTGCAACTGTCTCCTCTGGGAGGCTTGAGAAGGAGCCGGTGGTCACGGCTCAGCTGATAGGGCCTAGCTTCTGTTTTGAACACTGGTGTGTGCAAGCTTGGAAGCAGAGCTGATGAGCAAGGTGACAGAGAAAAGGCTGTAAGGGGAGGAAGGAGAGGGAGAAGGGACCTGGCACCAGGACTGATAGGGGGACAGACTGGAAGAGAGAAGACAGAGGTAAAGATGAACTTAACTTTGTGTTGCTCTGCGAGTGTGATATTTATTAGCTGCTCATCTTATTGATGCAAGATTCCATATAAGAGTCCCTCGTCTTTCCAGGGAATCTTTGGTAAAGTGACACCTACGCTCCCACCCTCTGTGTATGGAAGTCCCTGCTTAAGTCTCTTGTCCAATTTTCTATTGGATTGTCTTTTTCTTGTTCATTTATAAGAGCTCTTTATATATTCTGGATATGAGCCCTTTGTGTTTTGCCTATATGTGTTAAATATGGCTGCAAGGTGGGCACAGAATGAGACCACAGGCCATTCATTGGACTTAGGCCGATTCGGGATGGGTCTAAAAGAGGACTTTGGACAAGTCATGAAACCTTTCCAGTTTGGACTCATTGGGAATCTCTACCCCCTCACATCTAGGTTACATGAAAGACTCAAGCTCAAGCCAGAAAGAGCAAAAGGGCAGAGGGAAAGAGGAAGACAAGGCCAACAAGTATTCGCCCTGTGTCATGAACTGTGCCAGATGCAAGGGCTGTCCGGAAGAAATCCAGCCATAAATGCCTCTGTTTTTCATATTACACAGACAGCCCTTGTATGTCACCTGTTTTATCTCACTGTGCTCCTGCAGCCCTGGCCTTCTCTGAACATGCCAGACTTGTTTGCACCTCAGGGCTATTGCATTTGCTGTTCCCTCTGCCTTTGCAGGTCTCTGCAGAGCTGGCTGCTTCTCATCGTTCAAGTGTATGCTCAGTTGTCACCTCTTCAGAGAAGCCCGAGTCCTGCAGCTGAGGGAGTGTGCACCCCACTCTGTGCCCTGACTCTGCTTCATTCATTTTCATTTCAAGACCTGCCATTAGCATGCACATCTGTTTGTTATCATGTGCTTGGCTGGCTCACACACTACAGTGTAAGATCCATTAGGGCAAAGGCCTAGTCTGTCTTATTCACACTGTGTTCCCAGACCCCAAGGCAGTGGCTGGCACATAGCTGCTCAGTAAACATGTGCTGAATAAATGGATGAACCAGTCTCACAACAACCCTACTAGGTAAATACCAACACTGCCTACTCCTCTGAGGCCTTGGACAAGTTACCCAACTTCCCTGACTCTCTGGGTCTTCATCCAGGAGCGGGGATGGAATCCCAGTCCTTCTGACTCCGTAGGCTACCCCCTGCTCCCCATTCCCACTCTAGGTTTCTTTTAGTCCTGAGGGAGGAAGTTCCAAGAATTGGTACCCTGCCTTACAACTGGATTTCCTGGCTCCCAGATGAACGGGGCGAGAGGAGCAGAGAAGGATGGACTATAGTGGGGAGGCAGTGGAGGCTTGAACCCCTGCTGAGAGGCCAGGGCATGAACTGGAAACAGGTCAAGTTTGCAAAAACTGGGCCCCCCAGAGTGGTCAAACCATCTTAAGAGATGTCCTAAGAGTCGCCTAGTTCAAACCCCACCGAGAACAGGCACCCCTTTGGCAACAGCCTTGATGGGGCGCTCACCATTTCCCAGGGCAGTCCAATCCTCCAAGCAGAGCAAAAGTTACTGGGGCCTTCCTCAACTGTGTTTGGCTGGGAGGCCTGGAGAGGCAGCCCAGGGCCGCCTGAACTGGGAATTCTGCACACTGCTGGATATGTGGCAAGAAATTAGGTTAAAGCAGGAATAATCAGCTCATTAGCCCCCTTGCCAGGCTCCACATGCACACAAAGTCTGCGTCAGAGCTGGGCTGCCGACTGTCACTGCCTGCCTGCATCCAGCTACCGTGGTACAAGTGAGATATTTTATTTATGTGTCGTGCATATTTATTAGAAAGAGGTAAATAAATTAATGGCCTGCCATCTGCAACCACCACGCTTCAACAAGTTCTCTCCCTCCTCCTCTGCCTCGGGAGGGGCTGCACCAGCAAAGCCCAGGTCCTATAAAAGAAAGGGCTCTTTTTCTAGTCGGATTTTCTCCAGGGTTTGAGCAGCCCTAGAATTACAGTTTTTCTGAGAGGAAATAGGTGTCAGGAACTATCGTGGGCCATTTGTCAATAGCTGTTCCTCCCAGCAAGCCTGGGAGGTGAGTGTATTGCCATCCTCGTTTTACAGATAAAGACACAGAGGCTCAGAGGGGAGAGGTCCCTTGGCCAGGGTATCACAGCAGGTGAGTGGAGGAGCTGAGGCTCAAGGCAGGGGAGGCCCGAAGACTTGGCGATATGCTGAGGCAAAATGCTGGACCAGAAGGGGACTACGTTGCTGGCTCTGGCACTAGTTGCTGTAAGGTCCAAGCTGGTTCCTGAACTCCCCTGGCTCCTCTGTTGAATGGGAAAATAATACACAACAGGACAGACTGTTCACATGGGCTGTGTGAGGAATCTAATCACCGCTCGTCTGAATCCCGAGTGGTCTTCGAGATTACCATGGAGGCTCCTGATTCCCCACAATGCTTCTTGGGGGGCCAGACAGCTCCCCTCCCCTGCCCCAGGCTTGCTATGGTACTCTGGGCACATCAGTGAGCCTCTTGGAGCTTCTTTTCCCCTCTGTAAAATGGAAAACCACCTAGGCCAGGGAGAGAGCAGGCTGGGAGGAAGAGCATCTCTTTGGGATGGGGAAGTTAGTAAAACGCAGGTGCGGTGGGAGGCAGGTGGCAGGCTGGGGCCACGGACCAGGAGGAGGAGGGGAACCCAGAATGCCTGATGGTGCCACAGAGACCAGGGACGGGCCATAACTTGCCCAGGCTCACCCAGCCATCACAGCCGTCAGGAACCTCAGACCATCTGCCTCCCGGGCTGTGGAGACAAAGCCCAGGGAACTGAGCCCAGCACCGCCCAAGCTCAGCCTGGATCTGAATCTTTTATGAAGTGCTATAAATCTCCCCCGAATCACTCTTGCCCACAACCCACAAACCCTGTCTCACTGCCTTGCCTCCCTGCAGGGCCTTTTCATTAAATTAAGTGCGAATCCAATGTAATTGCTTTTGATTTTCCCTGAGGGCCACCTGCCACTTCCCTCTAACGTGCCTGCAAGACCAGGCTGCTGCCTGGCACTCACACCCTCAAACAAACATAGAGATTTCTAGATAAAATATTATTTTTAAAGATGTTTGATTTAGTATCTTTGGAGATGACATTTGTGAGCGCCTATTAGGTGCACAGCCCCCCAAGACCCCCAGGGGGCAGAATCTACACATTTTACACTGAGTGACAGCTCAGAGCAAACATGGGCCCCTTGGGCTCCCAATTATGGGGCCGGGGCAGTTGGTAAGGGAGATGTGCAGAGCCAACTTGTCCTAGGACAACTGTCAGAGGGAACAGGTGAGCTGCAGCAAGAAAGAGACAGGTCAGACTTCAAGAAGGCCAGATGGCAGCCCCAATGCTCTCTGTATAGCAAGTCTCATTTCCTGACTTCCTTCATGAGGAAGAGCAGCTAGCTGGTTCAACTGGGCACAACTGTGTGCCACGTACTGCAAAGGTTTCCCATGACTCTCACCAGACACCCAACCCCCTCCCCTTGGCCTGCAGGGGCCCTGCTGGCTTCACACCATTCCATCCTCCTGTTTCTTCCAGCACTGCAGCCACACTGGCCTCCATTCCTCCAATACACCAGGCACACTCCTACCCCAGGGCCTTTGCTCCTGCTGGTCCTCTGTCTGGAACACTCTTCTCCCAGGTCTTCCTTTGGCTGGTCCCAGCACAAATGTCATCTCCTGCAGAAGACTCTCCCTTCCCACCCCACCCAACCCTCTTTCATTTCATCCCATTTTCTTGGCTCCCGAGCAGCACTTCTCCCCCAGTAAATTCTTACTTATTTCTCCACCTGCCCTTCTCCCCTGCTGCACAAGGACAAAACCTCTGTCTTGTTTACTACTCTATCCCAGCACTTAGTACCGTGGCTGCCATGTGGTAAACTGTCGTTAGACAATTGTAGAATGAAGGAAAGGAGAAACGAAGGAACCAATGCGCACAGGGTCTGCATGCCTGGGCCAGGGGACAGGCAGCAGGGAGGCAGCCAATGCCTGGGGTCTGGGCAAGAGGACGCCAGCCCTTCCCTCCCTCCTGGAAGTTGGTTCCCCGAATCCGAGGCGCTGGGGGTAGGGGGTGGCTTCCCAGAGGGAGTGAGGATGCGGAGAGAGGGAACATGAGGAATATCAACACCACAGGAGATTATGTGGCCATTAAAAATGACAAGTGTAGGAAATAACATCTGCGGGGGAAAAGCCTATGCAGAATTGCATTATAGGCTTAGGACAACCACAGGAAAGCTGAGTCCTACTGTGGTCTTATTTATAACAGCAAAACGCTGGGAACAACCTTGTTACACAACCACGGGGGTGCAGGGAAAGCAAGTGTGCCCGGTTTAACTGCTCCATGCAGACGTCCGCAGCTGGACTAATCCAGGGAAATGCTCACCCTATAAAACTAAGTGAAGAGAAAGCAAAATAGAAAACATTACAGGTCATGTGATTGCAACAAAAATAGATGGTAGAATAAAGACTGGAAGGGAATGCACCCAAGTGTCGTCCCGGGGTGGTGGGTTAATGGAGGATGATTTTCCTTTTCTCCTTGGCCCTTGTTATTCTTTCCAAAATGGTCTACATTTAACAATAATTAAATGCTTAATCAGAGAGAAAGTCATTTAATTTAAGGGGATTTTTTTTTTTTTAAATAACAGCAAGAGGCCAGAGAAATGTGTATGTGTTAGGGCTGCATGGAAACGACAGGACATTGCAATGTTTGTTTTGTTTTGTTTTGTTTTGTTTTTGTTTTGTTTTTACTGGTATTACTGTGTTTAAATATTTAAAAGAGTTTAAAAGCCCAACAGGCATTTCATAAGGTCTATCTATCTATCTATCTATCTAGAAACCTAGAAAAAAGAACCATGAAACTGGCAACAGAAGGGCTGAGAGACCATCTCAGCTCAGGCATGAAGTGAAGCAAATCCCGTCTCCTCTCCGAGCCTTAGTCTCCTGGTCTGTAAAATGAGGTTAATCGTCCTTGCCTCCCATTGTTGTTGTAGGGTCCAGGCCTCTATAGAAAGGGAGGCGCCTATGCCTAGCAGTTAGTAGATGCTCAGTAAATGCTGATGCACTCTGCCTTCCAAGCAAGGAAGATTCCAGCCAGGGTCCTTCCAACAAATACACTCCCAACAGGTAGGCAAGGAGTGGTCCCCAAATCCTGTTAACCTGGCATCTCCATCTATAGAAAATGTCTGTATCTTCCTCCATAATAACATATGCATATTATTTATGAATTACCAATATATTACTATACAGTAGTTGTATATTATTTACGTTATATAACATATATGCAATGGAAAATGAATGCAAACTGAAGCTCTTGATATTTTGTTTCCATCTTCCTCCTCAAAAGATTGTCCTGGGTATGGCATCCACATCCCACTTTGGAGACCACTAGCTGAGGCTGTGAGCTCCTAGCAGGCAGAAATCACTGAGGTCTTGGTCAGCACACAGTTCCAGCAAATTGCTGGAACTCAGACAAGGGTTGTTTAGAAGGAGGTCTGTGATTCAGGCTGTTTTATATTTGAAAGAAATAAAACAATAGCAAAATGTAAGTCACTCCAACCAGAGCCTGACCCCTGGGTTCTGAGGGACCCTGGCCTCCCTATGGGACCTGGGCCACATTCTCCCTCTCTCTGGACACAAGTCTCCCAACCTAAAATCCAAAAGAACTGGACCAAGTGGTCTCTGAGAGAAGGTCCTTTTTGCTGTCCCCTGGCATCACTGCCACTCCCCCAACTCCCTTCCTACTCACTCGAGAGAGGTGGCCTCTCCTGGAGGCTGGGAGGCCACAGTAATTGACACACTCCTGGGGCCCAGCCTCGCTATAAAATACAGCTGCCCGCACCTTACCTGCCTTCTAGAACTCCCACCAACCCAGAGCAAGCTGCCCGTCAAACTCTAGACATAAAGCTTGAAGCCCAATTCCATCAGCACAGAAGGCAAATAGTAAATCCAAGGTTCCAGGGGCTCTGGTAGTGGAATTTCCTCGGAGAATTCATTTTTCATCCTAGAACATATTATCCTCACCAGACATGAGACAGGGAGCATTGTTCTTAGGATTGAAAAACACTTGTTTGAAGGGCACTCCCCATGGAGTTCCCTAACGGGGCTGTCAGCACCAACGCACTCCCAGTTCCCGTACCTATCAGTCCAGGGGCCCCTCACACTCAGCCTCCTCAAACCTGCTTCTGCATGTCCCCCTGCTCAGTGAAAGGCACCTGCACAACACCCCAGGCCATGAGGAGCCCCGAGTGTCATCTGGCCCTCCACATCTGTCTATTGCCACATCTGGCCTACTCCTCGGCTCCACTGCCTTCATTCCTCTGCTCTGGGTTTGCAGTCTCCACTCTGCTGAGCAGACAGGCCTGAAGCCCAACCAAAACCACATCGAGGTCTGGACCCTGAACAAATAAAACCACTTCAAATCCTACCCTTTCTGGAAAATCACACAGATCCCAAGAAAGAGAAAATAAATGGTGACACCCATTTTGGAAAGCCATGTGGCACTGGCCACTGTGGGTAATCTATTTCTCCACCCGGAGTCAGCTGCATCCGTGACGTTTTTATTTTGCTCTTTGAAAAGTATAAATGTTCTATGTAATCCTTGCTAACAGATGTCACCCCAATAAGTCTAACAATAAAAATGAATTAAAAAAAAAAAGTATAAATGTTTTAATCACTCTTCTTTGCATTCAGTATATCTCATAATAAAAGAGCAAAGTGCAGAAGTGCACAATAGCATGCCAGTGTAAAAAGAGGGGAAAGAATATGAATGATAGTTGCTCCTATGTGCATAGAAGAAATTTCTAGAGGACCATCCTAGAAAGAGATGATGGTGGTTACCCTGGGAGAGGTGGGGGCTTGGCAAATGGAAGACAAGGCTGGAGAAAGACTCTTTACTGATGTGTTCTGAGGTTTGTTTTTGTTTGTTTGTTTGTTTGTTTTGATCTGAACCAGGTAACACTTGAGTTCTCCTGCCAGACCCCTAGTGGTGAATAGTTAGTTTATTTCCTTAGGTTTTTTTCATTGAATGTCCTTGTTCATGTTGCCTTATGCATCCATGCTACATTTTTCTCTAGAATACATATTTAGAAAAGGAATGGCTGGGTCAAAGGGTGTGAGCATTTTCCATATTGACAGATAACTGTCAAACTTCCCTCCAAAATGGCACTGTCTGTTTATTGCATATGTCAGTCTCTGTCTCCCCAATACTACTAGATGCTACAAATTTTCAAATTTCCCTTCAACATCGACACTGTGCTATTGTTTCTATGAGTATTTCCCTAACACGAATAGAAAAATCACTTAACACAGTGAGATTGGCTATGTCTTCATTTACTTTCCAGCCATTTGTGTTTCTTCTAGCAGCTTCCTGCTGGATCTGTTAACATTCCTCTTAGATTGCTTATCTTTTCTAACTGATTTGCAGGAAATCTCAAGGTACTGTGGATATTATTCTTTATCTGTGGTTTGTGCTGTAAATACTTTTCCTTCTGGTCTGTGGCTTGTCTTTGAACTTTATGAATGGCTTCCTTGGTCATCCAAAACTTCTCAATTTTTATGTAGTCCAATTTTTCTACCCTTTCTTTCATGGCCTCTGTTTTGGAAACTCCTATTTTTACTTCTGGTAGGACTGATAACCCAGCCTCGCAGGGTTGTTAGGACAAGCAGATAGTGCAAACAGAACATTTGGCCATGCTGAGTAAACCTCCTAAAATGACAGGGATGGTCGTTTTGGGGGGTCTCCTTCCCTCACCTTGTCTCTCATATCCCTAATAGCCAGCAGGGGCTTTCT
This sequence comes from Lyroderma lyra, assembly GCA_004026885.1. Taxonomy (NCBI): domain Eukaryota; kingdom Metazoa; phylum Chordata; class Mammalia; order Chiroptera; family Megadermatidae; genus Lyroderma; species Lyroderma lyra. The sequence goes on from PVJL010003293.1 coordinate 51,161, forward strand.
GAAGATATCACTCTCCTGCTTGAAAACCTTTAAGCTGCCTAAAAAGACAAAGCTCAAATTCCTTCAGTGGGCGAGTTCAAGGTCTCAAGCACAAACACCTCCAAGGCTGAGCAAGTGCACAAATGCATTAGTAGCTGGGTGGTAAATATGGCAGTAACACTGCATAAGGGACAGCATAAGTGCAAGCCCAGGGTTCCTAGATCCTCTGAAGAAATCTGCAAATCTTTTTTTTTTCTTTTTTTATGAAATCTCCCATCACCCATACACACACACACACACACACACACACACACACACACACACGGCTCAGAGAGGGTAGTGCACAGTTACTCAGTGAGCGAGACCTTGACCCACTCTGCATGTTCAGCTTGCTCTGTGGCTGTGACACCCTCAGGGCCATGCAGAGCAGCTACTAGGTATGAGTGTCAGTGACTAGATAGGTATTATAGAGAGTAACTGGGCACTGCCCTCTTTGGGCCAGTCAATGTCCCATGAGTGTACCCCACTGTACAGCTGGCAAAGTCCTCTCCCACTTGTCATCTATGGATCCTCATAAAAACTCTGCTGGTGCTGTTATTATTCCCACTTTACAGAGAAGAAAAAGTGAGGTGTAGAAAGGCAAGCTCATTCACAAATGATCATACATGTACAGTCTGGGACCCCTATGGTAGGACTGGAAGCCAGCCCCATGTAGCCTGGGATAGAGGTTTGTTTAGGAAATGGAATGGGGTGGTGAGTACACACTACCAGGGAGAGGCTGTTCAGCTCAAGGGGGAGCCCCTAACACAGCAAGGGCTCAGACCAAATCATGTCTCCTCTGAGATTCAGCATCTTCATCACCAGGCCATTGAGGGAAGGATGTGAATGTAATTGGCCCAGGGCCTGTCTCAACAAAGGTTGGCTGCTCCCCCTTCCTTCCTCTACTTCATTTACCACTTACTTAGTGAGCACTTAACTGTATGCCTGTCTCTATGCTGGGCACAGGAGCCCCATAAATCGGATAAGGTTCCTGCACCATGGAGCTCTGTAACTAGCAGAAGAGACAGATGAGCAAACATAGTTATGCTCCAAGGGAGAGGAGCTGGGACAGAAACATGGTGGGAGAGGCTAATTCTGCCACGTTGAGGGGCGCAAGAAAAAGCTGCAACTTGGCCTGGCGTTGGGGTGGGAATTAGAGGAACGAAGAATTTGCTGGGTGAAGAAAGTCGGGGAGAGGCATGCCAGGCAGAGACAGTAGCCTGAGCAAAAGCTCAGAAGAACAAGGTTTATGCATGATTAAAGAGGGAAGAAAAGTTACTGCAGCCAGATTGCAAAGGACCTGGGATATCTGAGGCCTCCAATTCTGAAAGGATTATGGCTTGACCTTCAGTCTTTGTTTGAACTGGTATTTAATATTTAAAGTTGGGAGACAGTAGATAAAACTTTAGACTTTTAGCTTCCTAGAAAAATGAGAAGACCTGGCAGGCTGATCCAGGGCTCCTACAAAGCCTATTTTCTGGTGCAACATTGTCCCCCAGGAGCATTTCGCTCCCTTACTCTGAAAATATTTATTGAGCAACTGCTATGTATTGTCTAATGTGCTAGTTACTGGGGATGCAGTGGAATAAAATAGACATAGTTATGACCCTCATGGCACTTACATACTAGTGGTGGAGAAATAACATAACATAAAGTACATAATATAAACTCAGGCAGTGCAAAGTGCTGGGAAGAAAAAGAAAGTTATGGGGCTCAAGGGCCGCTATTTATTTTAGATGGGATGGTCAGCAAAGGCCTCTCTGAGGAGGAGACCATTGCAGAGATCTAAATGAAGTGAGCGAACCATGTACATGTAAAGTGGAAGAGGGAACAGCAAGGGAAACGTCTCTGGGGCTACCCTCATGCATCTTTTGGGTCACTTGCCTTGCCCTTACAGACATTTAAGTGTTAGCCCCTTACTGAAAATAATGGAGCATAATGGGTAATGTGTAAACAGGTGAACACCACCCCCAGATGTGTGATTCAAATAAAACTTCTCACCAGTGGTGAGAGAGACATAGGAAATAGATGGATAAAATTTCATAGTGTGACTTTTTCCAATGGGGAAAAAAATCCTTATTAGGATGACAAGGAAGAGGCAGAAAAGTCTCATGGAACATGGCACATTAAAACTTGAGCCCAGGAAAGACAAGCCAAGAGTGGGAGCAGGGAAATCCTCACTTTCTTCCTCACCAGCTGCAGGATCTGCCAAACCCTGGAAAGTAGGAGTCAGGAGCGGGGGAAAGACGGAGTGAGAATGCTAAATCTTTTGTAGGCTTGGGGCTGTTTTTCTTTTGTTGTTGTTTTCCAAGCCTACCTGAGCTACTGCTTTGGCAAGTCAACTGCAGAGAAAACACTTTGATTTTTTGTTTGTTTCCCCATCCCTGTCTAAGCAAAATTAATGTGTAGATTTCTTGTTCATTTACCCACAAAGTATTACAGAAGAAAAAGAGACACTATTGGTTTTTTTAAAAAAAGGAGAGAGAGAAAAAAGCAGATCTACAATCTCATACCATCTTTAACAGCTGGAAATGGTGGGGACTGATTTTGCATACTGATATCACAGCCTGCGTCATGGGACATAACTTCCACTACTCAAAGGTTTATTTGCATTTTTAGAGGTATAAGGAGACATTCAAAATCAGCTCCGGTGTTGACCTGTACTTATTAAAACCAAACTGAAGATCCTTTCCCAAGTCTGGCTGGTTCTTAAATTTATCTGGGCTCCACTACCTGATTTAAGGCAATGAACAGATGTTTCACAGCAGGAAGCACATTAGCTCCAGATGCCACCGCTTTGTTCAAGACATGCACATGCACGCACTGGCAACCCCACACACAGACATACACAGGGGGCTTGGGGCAGTCAACATTCACAGCTCCCCTTCCGGCACTTGGCATACCCACATGGACCATTTGTAACCTCTGCCTGCAGTTCTGACAGAGAGATGAGCAGCGGGAGTAAGTAGCCAATCAGATCCCACCCCATCGTCTTCCCATTGTCTCCTAGGTAACCAGCACAGGGACACATCAGCTAGCTGGGTAACATGGACACACACACATACACACACTCTTCCCTAAAAGTCCGTAATTCCAGATACACGGGAAGGACCTGTCAGAACCCTGGACAGCTCCCCGGACAGCTTCTCAGGGCGGCATTCAATGTCTTTGGTTCCTGCTAGTCTGGCAGCCTCATCTCCAACACCTACAGCTTTCCCACCTCTATTCCTTTACTCATTCTATTCCTCTGCCTGGCATACCTCTCCCCATTCTCATCTCCATAGATTAAAACCTTGCTCATCTTCAGAGTCAGTCCCAGTCCTTGACCAGGACTTCCAATGGCTCCCATCACAGAATAAAATCCATACTTCTCCCCTATGCTGATCTAGCTCCTCCAACCTCATCGTTCATCACTCTCCCTGTCCTTGACTCCTTCTTTCTCTTCCTCCAACAGGTCAAACTGGTCTTCCCAACACCACCCCTTACAGGCCAGGGCTTTTCTTGGTACTTGCTGTTCTCTCTGTGTCCATGGCTCTTCCACTCTTGGCATGGCTGTACCTTCTTGTTCTTTAGTCCCACCACAGAAGTCACCTTCTCAGAGAGGCCTTTCCTGATCACACTAGACCACCCTCTATAAAGAAGGTGGCTCCCCTGGGTCTCTCCACTACATCACCCTGTGTTCCTGTGTTGTCTTCCTCTTACTGATGACTATGAAACTATCCCATTCCTATTGATTTGTTTACTTGTTCTCTATCTCCACACCCCTAAACTCTGTAATATCAGGATCTTTGTCTTCTTCGTGGCCATGTCCCCAGTCCCCAGAACAGGGCCCCATAAATATTTCTTGAATGACTAAAAAGTCATTTCCTCCTCACTGATTTTGTATTTTCCCCATCTCTCTAATAAGAGGGCTAGACGTGATGACTTCTATTAACCCTCTTGGCTAACATTCCAAGAGTCCATTAGAGAGTTGAAAAGACTGGCATAAGGAGGAAAATTAATCAGGCCATACCACAGGAAGATTGCCGGTAGAAATCTGACCTCAACTGAGTCACAGAGCCCTCCTCCTCTGAGCAGCTTCCGTGATAGTAATTTGCTACAGCTTCCAACTTAACATTCCCAAAGCACTAGGCACCTTGAACCTTCGTTATCTGAGGGACCGAGGACAACTCAAAGCTGAGGACTGGCTTCCCGCACAGAGACCAGTAAGAGCCTGGGGGTGGAGGAAAGGGTCCTCTGGAAGCATTTACTGCGGTGAATAGAAGAAAATGTGTTGCTGTCTATAGGACCATAAAGGTCAAGGTGGAAGTTCATTAGAATACAAGTCACACACACACACCACATATCTCAAAAGCATCATGAAGCTAGAATCACAGATTGCCCCAAGTCCCAGTGGCAGGCTGCATGTGTATCTCCTCAAGAGACATGACTACTACTTTAGGTTCTAAACACTGTGCAGAGTGATCCGAACACATGTGCTGTGTGTATGGTGAGCATAACCATGCTTTTAGCCAAGCTCATTGGGCAAGGCCAGGTAGACACAACCATGGATCCCCCAAACTCTACGAGTGGAGAAACTCAAGCTGGCCGCACATAACCCAGAAATCCACTCTGAGTTCTGAGTTCTCCACTGACCAATGCACCAGATTATTTCCCCAAATCTGAAATTACAGTGATGGCAACATCAGGAAAGGAAGAGTGGGATTAGTATTTCTCGAGTATCTACTATGTTCCTGGCCCAGGATTAGAAGATGTTAACACTGACTTTCCAAGACCACCTTGCAAGGTTATCCTTCCCACTTTATGGGTGAAAAAAACTGAAGCTCAGAAGATTTAATTAGCATGCCCAAGGTCACACAGCTAGCAAGCAGAGAGGCCTAAGTTGGGGACATCAGTCAGGTTTCCAAGCCCATTCTTCCTTCCCCGGGGGCTTAAATTATACCATACACAATGGAATATTATTTGGCCATATAAAGGAATGAGATCTTACCATTTTGACAACATGAATGGACCTAGAGAGTATTATGCTAAGTTAGTTAGACTGACAAAGACAAATACCATATGATCTCACATGTGGAATCGAAGGAACAAAATAAGTGAAAAAAACAAAACAAAAAAAGACTCACAGATACAGAGAACAAACTGATGATTGCCAGAAGGTAGGGAATTTGGGGGCTGGGAAAAAAAGGTGAAGGGATTGAGATGAATAAATAAATAAATACGATACTAAGCCAAATAAATAAATTACACCACGGAATTCTAAGCTGGTCTTGTTCAAAACATCCCTCCCGCTGGCTGAAGCTCTTTGAGGATGCCGGGTTTATGGCCCTGTCTGCATTTCTGTCACTCTCAGGCTTGGCTGACCTCCCACCTTGTCAAGCTGGACCCACATCTCAGAACCTCTCAGTTGAGATCCAGCCCACAGGAACCAATTTTCTGGAAAAAGCCTGGATTGTCTTTTTAAAATAGTAATTTCCTGCTGGTGCAGGTGGATGCACAGCCACCCTCTGATTTAGTGCTGAGCTCAAAGATCAACCTCAAATAAGATTTTCCAGGGAAAACTCAAATGCTGGGTACTTCCTGGTCTGGAGGGAGGGAGGAGGGGCCTCCTCTGAAGAGATGTGGCCAGGGGCAGGCAAAGTAACTGTTGGTATCACAGGACCAACATGCCTCATACATACATGTCAAACGTGAGCCTCATGTACACACAAATGCAACTCAAATGCATCACCCATGTGCCTCTGTGCACAGCTAGCACACGCCCATCCACGATTCACCCATGACCCCCCCACACACACCACACATACCCACACCACAAACACACAAATGCGTGCACACATGCGGTATCGGGGGGAATCAGGAGCAAGTGGGAAACACTCTCCTGTCCCTCTCAGGACATTGCAGTCCCCACTTCTGAGACTGCTTTGGGTTATGCACTGTGCCAGGACCAAGACCTCACCCTCCCTAGAGCCCCTGCAGGATAGATATTAAGCCTCCCCTTACAGATACAGAAAGTGAGCCGGGGAGAGAGGGAGAGATTTGTCCAGGATCACAGAACATGAAGGGCCAAGCTCAGACTGAAGGTTGGGGTTGGACACCTGGCTCTGCAAGATTTCCTTCTTAATTTACTCCACTTCTTGGGGGCAGTTCCTCCAAGGAGTAGGGGTACTCTTCCAAGATCCCTTCTTTGTTGGCAAGCCCTATTCATTTGCCTCCTCCTTCAACCCCAGGGAAAGAAGCCTGGGCACCCTGTGACCTAAAGCTGTGCCATCAGAATCAACTTAGATCACAGGAGGAATGGAGGGTCTGCCCCCTTGGTTGGGCAGAACTGTAAACCATCTAGAGTCTTAGGGCACCAGCTAAGGTCTGATGGGGGTCTAAGCAAGTCCCCTCATAGGCTCTGTTTCCAGGCCCTTAGAACTTAGGGCTACAGTGGGGGCAGGGGTTACGGACCTGACTTAGCCCTGGGGACAGGGCAGGAAGGTCAGGGACCAGTTCTTGCTGCCTACTTTCCTCTCTCATGCTCCACACAGGAACTTCTGGCCTGGGGTGAAAATGGATCCTTTCTCATGAACTGCACTAGAGCCAACGTGGGGGGCAGACAGGAGTGTGGGGCTGGACACCACCAGAATCCTGCCAGTCCCATAGACTTAGGTTCACGTCGCAGCGTTACCACCTACTGGCGGTGTGACCTTGGACAAGAGGCTCTCTCTGTCTCTGAGGCTCAGTGTCCTCACCTGTAAAGTGGAAAGAATAACAGCGCCCTCCTGAGCCAGTGGCTGTGAAGGTTAAAGACAGAGGCAAGTGTGAGGCGCCAGGGCACGCAGCACTCGGGGCCTGTAAGTCCGCCATCATGCCCCCCTAAGAGGTGGGTAGCGGTCATTGCCCCCGCACTCGGTGGCCGACTCACTGTTCTGGCAATCCACAATTAGCACGGAACCCGAACTTTCCTAAGCTGTGGCAGGACCTGGGCGCAGGCCCTTCTTCCTTCTCCCTCTGCTACAAGAGATTCTGACAACAGGTAACGGGGTGAAGCAGCCCCGGAGTCGGCCCCGGCGGAGGGGGCTGCGCCGCAGCGCTGCGGCAGGTCCGGGTCCGGGCCGGGGGCGGTGCGGCCGAGTCTCTCCGCACCCCCACCCCCACCCCGCACCCCCTCCCGCCTCTTTGCAACTTTGAGGAACTGCAGAGTCTGGGGTCGGCTCAAGGGTGCTGCCGGGGGTATGAAGGAAAGTTGGGTCCCAGCGAACGCAGCCTCAGGGTCCAAAGGACCCCTCCGTGAGCGCCCGCAAATTCCGACCTCCAGCAAACTCGCGGGGAGCCAGCAGGCACGTGGTCGCCGCGCCGGCCGGGCCCGCTCCAAGAACCGGCCTCGCGGGCCGCTCGGGGAGATACACCCAGAGGATTCAGGGTTCGGAGCCTGCGCTCCAGCCCCCTGGCGGTGGCCGTGCCCCGCGTCCCACCTCCGCGCGTCCTGTGGAGCCCCCACGCAGGCTGTCCCCGCGCTAGGCTGAGCTCCGCACCGTGTGTCCTGTGGTGACCCCTGGAGGCTGCCCGCTCCGGGGGGCGCTTCTCTCCCGCGCCTCCGTGGTGGCCGGCCGCCCGCCACCCCCGTGGGGATCCTCACCGGGCGCCCCCCGCGTGTGCGCCCCCCGTCAGCGCAGGGCTGGGTCCGCCCTCTGCGCCCCGCGCCGCGCCGGTGCTCACCGGCCTGGGCAGCCGCCGCATCCTACCTTCGTCCGGCAGCCGCTGCAGGCAAAGCGCGAGGTTCCGCCGCCAGCCCCGCATCGCAGCGGCCGCCGAGAGGCCCGGCCGGGCCTCGCCAGCCCGGCCCCGGCCCCGGCCCCGGCCCCGGCCCCGCCCCCGCCGGGCAGGGCGGCGCGGCGCAGCGCTGGGGAGGGCCGCGGGCCCAGGGCGCGGCGGGCATGGGCGGCCACCGAGGGTTGGGGGTGTCGGGGCGGCCGCCAGGCGATCCGCTCGGCTCCGGAGCCCGCGGCTGAGCAGCGACTCTCCCCGAGAGCGCGCGCTTTCTTGGGCGCGGGGGCGGGGCGGCGGGCGGAGGCGAGAGCCGAGAGGGCGGCTGGAACGGGACCGGGACCCGAAGGGGCCTGAGTCACCTCGCCCCCGCGGCTGACCCCCAACGGCGCCTCACGCGCCACCGCCAGTCTCCTTAACTCACACCCTAATAACGCTGATATCCACCATCAGTCATGAATGAATGAATTAGTGAGTGAATTAGTGAATGAAGAAATGGGTGAATAAGTGAGTGAATGAATCAGAAAATGAGTGAATAAATGGGGTTATTGGGTGAGATGGTGAGTAATTGGATGAATAACTGAATGAGTGAATGAGTTGGTGAAATTGATGAGTGGATAAATTAGTGAGTGAATAAATGGCGAAGGAATATGTGAATAAGTGACTCAGTGAATTAATGAACAAGGAGTGAATGCCCCCTGGCTTCAGGCCTGCCAGAGGCAATGGACCCTCCACAGGAGGCCTCGCCTCTGCCCTAAGAGGGAGGCCCTTGGGTTATATGTTGCAGAGGAGACAAAGGAGACACAGAGAGGGTGGGGACTGTCCGCGGACACACAGCAAAAGTGGAAGGCAGTGGGCAAGAGGCCTGTCGGTCTGCAGGCTTTGTCCACTGCACGCAATCACAGTTCCCCTACCTTTGCCTGGAAGCCATTGGGTTTGCGAGGTCTCAAAGGCTCTAAGGAAGAACAGCCTGGGGAAGGGACTTGAGGGGTCCTATCCTCGGAAGTCAGATTTGCTGTCCATGGAAATGGGCAGCGGGGAGGAAAAGGTGTGGTCCCGATAAAGAAGTACTAGGCAGGCAGGAAAAGGAGGGCCATTCTTTGGAATAGAGGAGGATGAAGAAGAGTGTTTATAATATGTGCAGGAAAAAAGGAAGGAAGGTTCTACATGCATGTTTGCTCAGGTGTGTGGAAAATGATCTCCAGTGGAAACACTGGTCCCCTCCAGAAGGAAAATCATGTGGCCACGGGCAGGTCGGAGAGGCTTGTTTTTTATTAAAGCCCCTTGAAATTCTGAACCCTAGACATGTATTATCTATCCAAAAAATAAGTGAAAGTTTTAAAATAAAATTTTACAATATTAAAAAGCATTCATACCTCAGTAAAGAATGCCTCCTCCCACCTATCACCACCGCCTTTTGCCTGGATGCCCTCTCTTCCTCCTACAACTCGGAGAAGCGGGTCTTGCTAGGCAACGACAGAGTGGAATATAAACACGATGGTCAGCACAGAGCGCATTCTACCTCTTTGAGTGCTGGGTGGAAAGCAAGTGGCCTCTTCTTGGATCCCGGGTTTGGGCATCCTTAGGCAAATCACTTCATCTCTTTGAGCCTCAGCTTCTCCGCGTGCAAACTGGGGATCATCGTAATGTCCAAACAGGGTTCAGTAAAACTGGAGTTAGGTGCTTGTATTCCAAAAAGGAGTTCAATGGTAGAATCCCAGGCATCTTGAGCTTAAACTTTGACCTTCAGAAGTACCCCTTTTGTAAGGTAAGGGTAGGATTTTTATGTGTTTTTAGATTCCCACTACTTCTTCAAGGTTGGTATAATTAGCCCCACTTTACATATGAGGACACTGGGCATCAAAGGGGCTAAGTGTTTTTCCCAAGGTCACACAGCCAGGAGTTGCCAGAACTGGCATTTGAACTTAGATCTGCCCACCTCCAAGCACCTCCAGACAGCACTGCCACATAGTCCATCTGACATACTTATCACCTACTGTGCTCCTAGGACCTTCAGATGGCTCACATCCTAGCCCCGTGTTAATTCTGAATTATGAATCACTTCAGGAGGTAGGGTGCAGGCTCAGGGGTTTGGGGTGAGGGAGGGGAAGCATGAGTCTGCAGAGTGCTGATTCCAGAGCTTGTCTTAATGGCTGTAAGCTTCTCACAAGGCGACAAGTCTCCCCCCGCAGCAGAATTGTGAATCACTCCTGTCTACATCCAGATTGATGGCCTCCACAGCCAGGATGCCCACTGCTCAGACAGTGTCAGGACGGGGATCTCTGATGGGAGAGGCAAAGATACTAGTGCCAAGGTCAGGAGTCTCCAGCAGAGAAGGCCAGTTAGGAGGGCTGGGCACAGGCCCAGTGCCTCTCCAGTGTGGGGAGAGGAGGAGGAATGATACAAGGAGGATGGAGAGTGTGAGTGACAGGAGTGTCCCAGTTACCCACTGTTGCATAACAGGCCACTCTACACTTAAATGGCACAAAACAACCCTATTATTATAGTTGGGAATTCAGGCAGGACAGAAGGGTGTCACAGCTTCATGATATCTGAGCCCCAGCTGGGAAGACTGGAAGACCAGGGCCTGGGATCATCTGGAGACTTATTCACTCCCTGGTAAACTGAGCTGGAATGATTCAAAGGCTAGACTCAGCTGAGACTGTCACCCAAGTGCCTGCCAATGACCTCTGCATGTGTCCTGGGCTTCCTCACAGCATGGCAGCCTTTACATGGGGCTCAAAGCTCACAGAGTGAGTGTGCCAGCAGCACAGGGCAGAAGCCCAACCCCTTTCATGACCTAGCCTCGGACATCAGAGAGCATCACTTCCTGCTGTCCTTGAAGCAATCACAAGTCTCCTAAATTCCAGGGAGGTGGCACACACTCTGATTCTGGTGGGAGAAATGTCAAAGAATATGCAGGTAGTTTTGAAACCCAGAGAAGGGAAAAAATAGCAGAAGAAAGAAGAGGAAAAAGAGTAATAGAGGATGTCCTATTAACTGGAGGAGACATAAGAGGAAAGGCAATAGGGATGAGGACATCAGAGATGAAAATCTTTACTAAGAGGAGTGATAAAAGAAGGAGTAGTCCTAGAAAGAGGAGTGATGTTTGGAGAGGTAACATGAAGAGTAGTAATGCCAAGCACAGCAGCCTGAACAGGAAGAACTGAAGAAGGAAAGGGAGAGCTAAAGTAGGAGAGGCCATTAGACGGCAGGGGGAGTAGAGGGGAAAAGTGTGCAAACAGAAGAGCAATATTTAAAGGAATAATATAGAGGAAACAGTAATAAGGATGGCAGCAGGCGAGTCACCTTGCAGTGTCATAGGACAAGGGGAAAAGTAGTGGTAATGGGAGAAATAACAAGTGATCAGAGGAACAGAAAAAGGAAGAGGAGCAATAATGGGGGAGAAAGTGACTAACTGAACGAGGGTGGTGACAGGAGGTGAAGTGGCAGTGTGGTGTAGAACCCAGAAGATTTTGTACTCGTTGCCTGGTCTCAAATCTACTTCCAAATTGCATTGGCCTCTGCTAAGTTTCTGCACCATGCCTCAGTTTTCTTATCTGTAAAAACGGGCACAGTGATAAGGTTGTTATGAGGGTTAATGAGTTAATATGTGGAAAGCATTTAGTGCCTAGCTCATAGTGGGGCCTATGTAAGTGTTAGCTACTGTTCTATTAATACTGTGGAAATGGGAGAGGCACCCTGAGCAATAGTAGCTGCAGCGGTGGGGCCTGTCAGGGAAGCAGGAGCAGCTGACCTGAAGGCCTGCCTAGCCTGCTGCTGCCTCCATGGTGGCCAGAGCATTGCCCCTCCTTAAGGGCCCAGCCTGCCCACGCAGCACACTTGGTCCATGGTGGCCCGACACCTCAGCCTCTGAGCAAGTCCCTGTGTAGAAGGCAGGGGGAGGACTATGAGCCCTGCCTCAGGCAGGAGCCAAGAGCTAAAGCAGGGACAGAACTCAGCCAAGGTAAATCACCAAGGGGTGGCAGGACCTGGGCCTCATCCGGGCTTCCAGGCCCCACCCCACCCTCCAGGGCAAGCATTCTCTGGGTAGAAGGAGCTCAGGTTTGGCTCCAGAAGCTCAGGGCAGGTGCACTAGAACCGTCTTGACTGTACTCCCTGGGAACCTGTCATTCTGTGGTGGGGATGAAGGATGGGGGGCTGGAGAGACAGGTACAACCTGGTCTGGTGAGGCAGGGGATACTAAGGAAATCACTGGGCTGGGGGGCAGGAAGTACTATTCCTGCTTATCTTTCTTTTGTTATCTAAAAAATAAAGTCAGCTATACTGATATTTAATATACTGGTATTTGATCATTGACAGTGGTGTGTGTGTGTGTGTGTGTGTGTGTGTGTGTGTGTGTATGCATGTATGTATATACATATTTGGGGGTACGTGCTCCGAAATTGTTTTACCAGTAGTGGTGTCAGAAGTTCAGACAGCCCCATGTGAAGTACTCACTCTCTAGCAAACCGGGCTTCGGGGGGAATTTTGTGTGTAGTCCCACACTAACAATTGCTCTGCAATTCTGCGGAGTCCCAGCAGGCTCCAGAAAAGGCTCCGTGCTCTGCTGAGCGCCTGTACAAGGACTCACACCTTACTTCGCTTTTCAAGCTCTGAGTCTGGGAGACCAGCCTCCACATCAGCCTGAGCTTTTACTTTACTCCTTCCCTGCTTATTGCTAAAAGACAATTGGTATTCTACATTTTTATATGTCCCTTCCCCTTTCAGGAAAATAATCCACATATTTCCAACTGGACAGCCTGCAAATGTCATTGAGCACTGGAAAGAGTAAAGTTCAGATCTCAGCTCCACCATTTCATTCCCTCACTCAATGGACACTTTGTTGAACACCTACTATGTGCAAGGCACTGTACTTTGTGCAGGGGCATATCCATCACATGAACAAAATTCTTGCTCTAACATAGCTGACATCCTAAGCAAACAGTATTTGCTGTGTGACCTCAGGCAGGCCACTGTACCTCTCTGAGTCTCCATTTACCTCTCTGTGAAGTAATGCTCATAATCCCCAACCTTGCAACATGGCTGTGATGAGAGGAGGTAAGAGACCTTGGGCATTTGATGGAAGGCATCTCAGGTGCTCAGAGTTGGAAGGAACCTCACTTGGCCCAACCCCCTTATTTTGCAGCTATTGACAAATGCAGATAAAAGAGGGGCGGGCAGTGACTTGTCCAAGGTCACTCGGTGAGAGGGAGTAGAGGAAGAGCTGGGGCCCAGAGGCCTTTCTTGTCCCTCTTCCTTCATAATTGAGGTTCTCTGTCTGGTCCAGGAACAGCTAGGGAGGGCCATCATATTCCAGGGTGGAAAGAAATCTCTCTGACCCCAGGGTCTACCTTGACCCTCATGCCAGCCAGCCTGGGTGGAAGCTGACTTCTCCATTCTCACCCCACCACCAAGTGGTCACTGGGGGAAATGTACCCCAGTTTACTTGTACAAACAGCATCATCTAGTGTCTGGGCCTGAACCAAGGGTGGGAGGGAGCCTCAGGCAGCCTAGCATTTGAGTTGCAGGGAAAAGACTATTCTCTAAGTATCAATTAAGCCACAGCTGCTCAGGGAAAAGGCCCAGCACCGTGTGGAGAAGGGTAAGGAGGAGTATGTGGGCACCAGGATCTGTTTTTCTTTCCTCTCTGCCTGCAGCTCAGCTCTGGTCACAACCCTGCATATCCTACTCAGCAAAATGAAAAGGTTGATCCCTGCCCCATCCTTTGGTTAGAAGACCATTTAGTGGGCATGCTGTCAGAGGTCTTACCCTTCCTCTATGACAGGGGCTCACCAAAGGATGATTTCATTCAACCCACAGGGGACACTCCTCCAAGGAGGCCTGGATATATAATTTTTCCAGCTTGGTACATTTGTAGAAATGTTCTATGCCTTCAGAGGAGGCACAAGGAAACTGCCTCACTTGCCTGGCCCTTAGTTCAGGTCAGTGTCCATGAGGTTGGGCTAAACATGTCCAGAGAAATGCCTTTAAATATGCAGGTCCCATACTTGAGACGTGGCCAGAAATGCCTCGAACCATCTCTCTCTGCCCCCTCACATCTTCACAGTTAGTTTTGGTGCTGCTGTTTTGTTCAATCAACCTCATCAAAACCAATAAGAAAGGAAAATGGAGCACACTGGAAGAACTTCTGAAGGGAGTTCCCCAAGCAGAAAGTAAATAATCCCAGATGGAAATATGAAGATGAAGGGTGAATTTGGAGAAAAAAGAAATGAAACTTAACTGTACCAAAAAAGGTATAATAATATCTTTTGAGGTTTAAAATATCTGTAGCATTAAAATGTGTGACAACAATGGGAGAAATATAAATGAAGTTTAAATAGTGTAAAATCTCAGTATTGTCTATAATTTGATAAAAGTACTAATTTACATTGGACTTTACTAAGTAGGCTGACCAGATGTCCCATTTTGAATGGGACAGAAAACAACAGTATTCTGTCCCAGTTTCAAATGGTATATATGGTCAGCCTACCGACAGCTTGAATTTTGCCCAGTGAGTCTACGCTGACCATATGTATGCCCCGTTTGAAGCAGGACGGTACTATTGTTTTCTGTCCCATTTAAAAAGGGGCGGCTGGTCAGGCTACTAATAAGTCAAAGAAGTTTTTTTGTAATATTGAGGGTAACCACTAAATTAATGATCAAAGAATATCTTACTAATAAACCAACAGAGGGGGGAATGAAATAAAGATTGCTTCTTGATTAGTCTAAGGAAAGAAAATAGGAAACAAAACATAAAACAGGTAATACAGAGAGAAACCAAATAATAAGATTAAATACACAATGGAATTGATTTGACAAATATTTTCCAAGTACTAAGTACAGAGACTATGTTCAATGCAAGATAATAGGTAATTAAGCCATAGTCCCTTCCACCATACAATTTAGTAAAGATTTTAAAGAAACATAGAAATCTTGTCATATCCTGTTGAAATTCAAGTGAGACTGTATGAAGGAGACAGTCCGTGAACCGGGCCCTTAAGGATAGGAAAGATTTTCATAGGAGGTAGAACAGGCTGCTAGGAGGACATGGGCCAGGGTGAGTCAGGGGCACTGGGTATCACAGGAGCAGAACAGTTTAGATGGAGCAGAATATTTGTGCATAAGAATCATGGGAGAGAAAGAGATGAAGACCTGGAGTGCTGGATGAGGAGTAGCCCCAGGAGTGAGGATCACATTTCCAAATCATGAAAACAAGTATCTAGAAGGAGTCATAGAGTTCCATCTAGGCAACCCTCCCACTTTACAGATGAGGACATTGAAACTTGTATGCAAAAAGGAACTTTTTTAGTACAAGCGTAACATGGACTGATCTGGGTTTTAGAAACCTCATTCTTACGGCCTTTGGGGAGGATGAATTGGAGAGGCAAGATTAGAGGCAGGGAGACCAATGAGGCGTTTATGCGAGGGTGCGAGTAAGGGTGAGGAGGCTTGTCCTAGGGCAGTGACCATGGAGATAGCTGAAGGGGAGGAGGCACATGTGAGTGACATTGTGTGATGTGGCTCTGTGCTAGCAATGAAATCTGACTGAAAACCCCCATGTATATGATTCAGGGTTCTTCAGAAAAACAGAACCAATAATGTGTGTGGGGCAGGTGGACGGGGCAGTAGAAGGAAGGGAATTTATTATAAGAAATTGGCTCATGTGATTATGCAGGCTGAAAAGTCCAGACCCAGGAAAATATATAACTAATAAACCAACAGAGGGGAAATTTTCCCTATGTTTTCCTTTGGGGACCCACTTTTTCTTTCCATCAGTCCCTATAATTCAGGTCAGTATGAGTTTAGGGTAAGAACATGACCCTGGCCTATCAGAACATTTCATTCCTTGACCACTTCAATAACTGGTCGAAGATAAACATGTGATCTAAATTTGGCCAATGAGATTTAACTCTGGGATTTTGGCTGGGACAACTGGGAAAAGGAAGTTCTCTTTCCACTGGATTTTCCAAACTAGAGGGTCAAAAATCTGGGTCTAGCATGGGGGCTCCAGGGAAGAGCCTCCTCAAGCCTGATATCCCACTGAAGAAGGCTGAGAAATTTACCATTATGCAGCTTCCTGGCAATAACATTTGAGACTCTAGATCCAGCTGTACCTGATGCATCACCCCTGGGCTTTTCATTATCCAAACCAACAGTCACCCTTTTTGGCTTATGTCAGTTTAAGTTTGTTTTTCCACCACTTGCAATTGAGAACTCTGCCTAATATAGGACTAACAGGTCTTGGAAGGCTTCCCTGAGAAGTGACATTCACACTGAGTACTGAAGGACAAGAGTGAACTAGGCAAAGAGGCCAAGTCTGAAGTCAGCAGTTTTGGGGCTTGAAAACCTTGAAAATTCAGGAAAACGGAGGGGCCTTAATATTGTGTAGACAGAAAAAGGATTAATGAAGGGAGACAGATCATCATGGCAAAAAGGCAAGTCACTAATCACACTGAATGCTGAAATCATTCGTCGTTTTTTTCAATAAACATGAAAATGTTCATCTCTATTTCCTTTTGATAAGACCTGTATCATAATGAGCTCCCTTTGCAGACGGAAAGATGCCCTTTTCTGCCATGGCCATTACCAAGAGCACAAGGCTCACGCCTGCCTTCAAAAGCACTTCTGCTTCTGGCTTTAAGGCAGAAGTGGTGTTTTGGTTTTGTTTGTTTTTTGTTGTTTTTTTCTCTTTTAAGGGAGGGGGCAGTTAAAACAAAAAGTGATAACAAATTGAAAATGGCGCCCATTTTTAAATGCAAATAACCATTTCTTAATTTCCCAGTTGTATAACATTGTATAATTTTGTTTTAGATTTTTTATAATTTTACACATTTTTTAAATTTATGAAAGTAATATAACCACATTTTGGGATAAGCAAAAAAGAAAAAAGTAACTCTTTCTAATTCCCTCATTCCAATCCAACCAAACTTAAAAGTTAATTTTGGGTATTTTTCTTCGATCTTTTTGTTTGTGTAGTTCAATGCATCAAACACCCTAGTGCTTGTAAAAAATGCATCAAATACCCTAGTGCTTGTAAAACTTTGATGTGCCTAAGGATCACCTGGGGATTTATTCAAAGGCAGATTCTGACTCAATGGTTCTAGGGTGGGGCCTGGGATTCTGCATTTCTGATAAGCTCTTGGGTGATGCTAATGCCAGTCCAGACCATGCACTGAGTTACCACCTGAGGCCAGCTCTATGCGTATGGCCTCAGGCAACCCAGTCAACATTTCTGCCTCAATCCATGACTCCCAGATAGGACTGAAGAGCCAGCCAGCAAGAGGTATCCAAGGCATCAATGTCTAAGCACAGCTTAGATGATGATGATGATGATGATGATGATGATGATGATTACTGCCAGATGACGAGCTTATCCAGGTACCTCAGACCTCAGCCTTGACCTGTGTTCACTGGGTGTATTCCCAGGTGAAATATTAGCATATTAAGCCCTTAAGGTATCTGCTCAGGGTGAGGGGGAGCACTTTCCATAAGAGATATTCATTAAGTCTCCACAGATGTAGTGAGGCCTGATCCACCTTCCCTTCTGCTTACCACACACAAGCACCTGCCCTTCGCTCCCCCTGGCCTTCCACAGGAGAAAAACCCATTCTTGCAGCCTGGCACTCAACCCTCCCTGACCCCCTTTTGTCATCCCTGCCTCATCGTCTATGTCCCATGTTCCAAGTATGAAGGACTCCCAGGTCCCACCTCCATGCCTTTGCCATGTTACTTCCTGTGCCTCAAATGCCCTTCCCTGCCTTGATCATCAAAGGACAAACTTCTATTCATTCCTCAAAACCTAGATCAGAGGTTCCCTTCTTCAGAAGCCTTCCAGACCCTTTTATGCAATGGCTGACCTCTTGCCCCTCGCCTCCTTTGTGCCTTGTACAGACCTTGCACAAACATGACTCTTGGTAGCAGAAGGCTTAGGAAATAACAAAAGGGAAGAGATTCATTGTTTTATGTCATGGAAAAGTCCAGGGGGTATAGCCGGCTTTGGACACAGCTGAGACAAACGGTTAAACTGTGCCTTGGGACTCTGTTTCTAGCTGTAGATTGGCTCTGCATTCCTTTGTGTAGGCTTCAGTCTCAGGCAGCCCCCAGAAGCCTCTGGAAGCTCCACACCTTATACTCCCAGCTTTAAGTTCAGCGGAACTTACTTCACTTTTCCAGCAGGCTTGAGTCTCATTGGTCTGGCTTCGGTCACATGCTGATCCTTGAACCAATCACTGTGGCCAGCGGGTGGACAGCTCTGATTGGCATGTGACAGCCTGAGTCACATGGCTACTCCTGGAGCCAAAGGGACTAGAGTGGGAAGGGCAGCTTCTGGAGGGAAATCAGGGTCCTGGAACCTGAGGCTGAGTCGGGGCTGGACAGCCAAAACCCGTAAGTGCCTACCACAGACGTCTCTTAGAGCCTGTTTCACACTGCGTGACCCCTTGTTTGTATGACTCTCGTCCAGCTACCAGGGAACAAGAGTCCGTCTAATTTATAATTTCAGAACCTCATTCCAGCCCAAGGGAAGAGGCGTTTAATAAATGACCATTAAATTGTACTTTTTAGGCGTTTCCTTGCTATATGACCTATATAGCAAGTAAATCAGAACAGAGTCTGACAAAGATTTTTGTGACAAATATATTAACATAATTCCTCCTGACGTTTTTAAAACCACAAATCAAGTTTTGCTCAGTGCCTATGTGTCTCTCACAGAATCCTCACAAGCTGGAGAAGAAGGGCTCCCTCCTTGATGGGTGAGGAAACTAAAGCCACGACACCTTAAGTAGCTTATCTGAGGAAACACAGCTGGCCAGTGGCATTGCTGCGAGTTAATCCCAGGCAGGCTGACTTCCCAGGACTTTGTGATGGTTCGCTGAAGAGGTTCTCGATTCAGGGGCACAGAGACGGAAAGATCTCAGAATCACCTTTAGGGTTTTGGGAAAACATTGCTCGGCTTTAATGTGGGCTTCCTCAGAAGCAGCCCCTGAGACAAAGATTCAAGTGCATGTATTTTACATGGGAGGGGATCCAGGGTGCCCTGCTAAGGAAGTGCCCACGTGGGACGGAGAGAGGGAAAGCACAGAGTGAAGAGTGTCACACGTGGACAAGCACTGTGGCCAACTAGAGCAGAATGCTGTGGAGACGACTGAGGGTCAGGGAGGAATGTCACTCAGTCTTCTGGGTACCAGAGGGACTAGGGAGCTGGCGTGTGTGTACCCTGACTCTCTTCAGTCATTGCCTGGGGCGGCCCCAGGAGGAGGAAATTTGCTAGCACGACCACTAGCTAGAAAAAAGGCCTCAGGCACTGGCAGATGGATGGGCCAGTGTGGGCTGCAGAGGGCCAGGGCCTCCTGCAGGAGCTCACAGAGGCTGCTGTGACCTTTGTCCTCCCAAGCTGGGAACCACTCTTTATAGAAAAATAGCTGAAAGTATTTTAAATTGGGGCCATCCCAGAGCCTTATTGGTGGAACACTCCAGGCGTCTCAGCCTTAGAGGCTGAGGGGGCCCGAGGCGGATGTCTGCCTGGGCTTTCTTCTCGTTGCTCTCCCTTCGCGCTTGCTGTTTCCTTACATTTTTACAAGCATTGCATAAAGATACTCAGGAAGAACGTACTGGGGATTTGAAATGCAGGGCCTGGGGTTTGGTGAACAACACCAGCTGATTCTTTTTCATTTCTTCCTAGAAAATGATGATAAAAAATTTCGGACAACAGTAACATAGTGAATACCCACGTACCCACCCTCACACTGAAGCACCAGACCATTTCCAGCTTATTCCATCTTTATGGTTTTTTTCCCCATCACAGTAATTTGTGGTCACTTTTAGCCTGCTATGTTAATATCCAAATATCCTGACATTCCTTCAGAAATCCTCTGAAGTCTGTTTTCTCCTAACTGCCAAGAAAAAGAGCAAAGAGACCTCACACCCTAAGCCACACTGCCCGCCTCCAAGAACAGCTTTAGAACACGGGAGTATCAGCTAGCCACTACTGGGTAACAAACTACCAACTCAATGGCTTAAAACAGTAAATGTCATTGCTCGTAGATGACCGTCCAGCTGGGCGATTCTGCTGGGCTCATTCATGTGTCTGAGCTGAGCTGTGAGTCAGGTAGGCAGCTCTCTGGTCTTCTCAGGGCTCTCTCAAATGTTTAGGGCTCGGGTTGGCTACAAGCTGGTCCAGGGTGTGTACGCTGGGACCTGTGCGTTCTCCTCCATGTGGTTTTACATCCTCCAGCAGGCCGGACCAGCTCTGTCCTCATGACATGGGAGCTTGGAAGCATGTGGGTGCTCAGAACTGGCATGCCATCACTTTTGTCACATTCTACTGGCCAAAGCAAATCATGAGGCCAGCTCATATTCAAGTGGTGGAGAAATGGACTCCTCTCTCAATGAGAGGAGCTGCAGAGTTACACTGCACAGAGATGTGAGGACAGGGAGGCCATTAATACAGTGAATCCATTACAAAAGAGAAGCATTCCGGAATGGTCAGCCTAGCTCATCTGCCACTACCCACAGCTGAGGCCTGTGGTCTTCAAATGGTTCAGCCTTGCTCCAGAGAGGAAGGGAGGGAAAGGGAGAAAGGAAGAGAGGATTGGGATCTTGGTAACCCTGTGTTCCCTTCCCATCCTACCCAACACCGGAGGTGCTGGGAGGGATTTGCTCTACATGTTCCAGGCATCCGGGTTGGAGCTCTTAATACTTAATAGGTCTCAGAGACAGTTCTGTAAGTTAATTTACTAGGACATTACTGGTGCATAAACTACAACTAATTGTTAAACGTATTTATCCAAGTGTCTGCGCTGTGAGATAAACACACAAGCCATGTTTTGGTGGCATCACTGCCTTGACAAGATGGTCACTTAATCCAGACCACTTCCAAGAACTGCACATGCTCTTTATGTAAATTTGGGGAGATCTGAGCACTAGGGAGCTACATCAGAGAGATTTTTAAAAGGCTTTCCTCCATTCTCACCGACTGTGGGCCTGGATTCTAGAGCCTCCTCCATGCTAGTTCCCCTCACAGCTGCGGCCTGGTCCGCCGGCTGGGCGCTCCCCTGTCCCATCTCATCTCTCTCATACTGATCATTCGCCTGCCTGCTTCGGGGAGAGCACAGCTTTGGGATTAAGTTTTGGCTCTGAATCTAGGTTCCACCACTGTCCTGAGTTGCTTTGGGACATTTATAAAACTTCATTGAAACTCAGCTATCTTACCTCCAAAATGGGCATCGGAAGACTAATATGGCTGCTGAATTTCACTCGAATTATAAACCAAAGTCCTTATAAAGACCTTAAAGGTCAAATGATCTGGCCCCAGTTCCCTCTCTGGACTCGGCCTCTGTTAGTCTCCCATTGCCTGTTTTTGTCTAGTTTCTTGGGCCGCCCTGCTCTTCCAGGCATGCTGCTTCCTCAGGGCTTTTGCATATGCTGTTTCCTCTGCCAGCAGTGCTCTTCCCTGAGATACCCACATGGCTTTCTCCCTCACCTCCTTCAGGTCTTCGCTGACATTCTCTCCATCTGCCAGCCTGTCTAAAGAACGCTGCAGCTTTCCCCATCCTGCTGCCCTGCTGGATTTTTTCACTACTTAGTGCCATCTAACTGACCACATAGTTCATCACATACAGAAAGCAGCGATAGCCAGATGAGCCATTAGATTATGTACAACCAAGAAAGGAAAGACACTGCTAGTTAAGCTACAGAACGATGCTAAGATATCAGTGAATGTAGGACACACCCTGATTTCAGAAATCTTAACTGTGGGAGAAAAATCAACATCACGGGAACCATGAAATGTGGCATATTTTACTTACCTGTTTTGTTTCTTTTCTCTTGACCCTAGAATGGCAGCTCCATGGACGCAGTGTCTCTGCCTATTTTGTTCACTCCTGGGTTGTAGGACAGTGTCTGGCGTATCGTCGGTGCTCTTGCAATATTGTTGAACATTGAATGATTTCTCTTTGCCCCTATGAAGTACATGAACTGGAATTGCTTGAATACTGCCCAAATGAGCTACATGAGTATCCAATGTGGGATGGAGCATGTCAAGAAAGGGCTCTGGTGGGAAAGCATCCTCTGAGCAGCGCTCTGTGACAGTGGGGACTCTTTCTGCCCCAGTGCAGCAGCCAGCATATACTAAATGCTCAATAAACATTTATTCACTGGGCACGAGACTGGATAGTCTGTGATGTTGTCTGGAACCCCAAACACAAGACTAATGTGGTGCCAAGGCAGTCACTGCTACAGTGTGGATGGTACCCCTGGGACTGTGGGGCCACGTTGGCTTCATGCCTACACGTCCCGGGGACTGGACCCGGTGAGAGAGGGGTATGGACAAGGGAACATGGTAGCACATGGGACCTGTCACAGGTCAGGTGGTAGCAATTTGACCCACCCTCGCATTCACATGGGGCCTCACACATTCAGACTTGTGACATTCCAGGGGGGTTCACATTCTGTGTGAATTTGAGGCAGTGCATTGTAAAAAATATTAACTAAGCCTTATTTTATTTTATTTTTTTTAATATTTTTGTGTAGATATGTGTGTGTGTGTGTGTGTGTGTGTGAGTTGGTTTCTAGGCTCAGATTAGGAGTTTTTTATTATTATGCCGTACTTCTTCATGCTTTACAAGGTGAGTAGCATTCTTTTCTTTTTCTTTCTTTTTTCTTTTCTTTTTTTTTTTTTTTGCTTTTTGGTATGTGGGTAGCTCCCTGACTGGGAATCGAACCCAGGCCGCAGCGCTGACAGCACCAATGCTGAAGCCTTAAGCCACTACACCATCAGGGAACTCCTAAGTCTTATTTTAAGTGCAAAACTGGATATAGTACAAATATCAGACTCTCTCTCTCTCTCTCTGTCTCTCTCTTTCTCTCTCTCTCTCTCTCTCACACACACACACACACACACACACACACACACACCCCCAGTAAGTGGAAGGAAATTCAGGTGTCAAGCATTTTCAAAACCGGCAGGCCAGGAGAATTGTTTTCAGCGGTTCTCAACCTGTGGGTCACGACCCCTTTGGGGGTGGAACGACCCTCTCACAGGGGTCGCCTAAGACCATGGGAAAACACATATCAGACATTTACATGACGATTCATAACAGCAGCAACATGACAGTTATGAAGTAGCCACGACAATAATTGTATGGGGTCCCCACACCATGAGGAGCTGTATTACAGGGTCGCGGCATCGGGAAGGTGAGAACCGCCGGTAAGTCTTACTGCGCTGCTGCCACACGGTGGCGCCACACCAGCCATAAACGATGTCGCCTCTGTCCTGTCCATGTTGATGTTGAATTATGAGTTTTGAATTATGCAGAGTCTTCAGGAACACAATCCTCACACACTCCTCATTGTGCTTTTCAGATTGTGTTTTTTCATTCATTCATTTGAACCATTTAAAATGCATTACTTTGTGACACCATTTCTTCATTATTTAGTCTCTCAGGAGCTCCCAAACATGGAAGGGGCTCAGTGTCTCTTGTCTCTGAGAGGACCTAGGTGCCCAACAGATATCACCTGGAAGCTTTCTGTCACTCACTCTGAGCTCCATTTCCCTCTAGGTCAGCTTTATTCTGTGACAGGCTCTCCCCTGTTGGTGGCAAGATGAGTTCTGGCAGCTCCAGCTTCACCTCTTTGCAGTTAGCAACACCAGCTCTTGTTCCCAAAGCTGCAGCGAAGGTCCCAGGCTTGTCTGTCACTGGACTAACTTGGGGCATGTGCTCAACCTTAAACCAATGACTGTGGCCATGGTGATGGAATTTGCTGATTGGCTAGGCCTGGGTCGCATCTCCATCCTTAGAACCAGATGTGGGATCGGCTCCTTCCCAACCATGTTGTCTGAGAGTGAGGGAGGGGTGGGTCCCCACAATAAATTGGGGTGCTGCCACCAGAAGGGAGAATGGACACAGGACAGAGAGAACCCTAGACCTGTCAATCAGGAGCCTGTCCCTATTCCTAATGCTCCAGTGTCTCATCTCATTCCATGAGAATGTGATAGATCAATGCCTGTGAACATGCCTCAGGTGTAGACAGGAAGCGGAAGTCAAGAGTTGGCCCCCTTATGGCCCAGGGAAAGAATAACCAAAAGCTTTGTAAAACTCATTTTGGCTTGTTGTCCAAAATTGGTTGTGAGAAGTAAACAGCCTTCTGCGTCGATTCACTTACGCAAAGAGAAACCCACATCCTTTAGGGTAAAGTACCTCTCATACCAATGAGTCTCTCTAGAGCTTGTAAAAGTTGGGGTTTGATTTGGTTTTTTTCGTTTCCCTAAATTACTAGGAAGACATTATTTTTCCCTATAGGTGTCAGGAAGCAGCATTCCATCTGAAAAACTCATCCTCATCACGCTTCCCCTTCCCGCAGTGGCAGTGGGCTGACTCACTCTCGGCTCCGGGAGGCTCGGCCACTCAGTTCCAGCTGCGGGCTGTGTGTGCATGAGTGTTCCCGCACACCCACCAATCAGGCGTGCGCACACAACTCCAAAACACAGCCTCACCGGGTCTCGGTGCCAGCTGCACAAACGCACCTGGGGCTGCCTACAGAAGCCATTCTGCCTAAGCTTGGGAATTCTTAGACAGTCTGGTGTGAGTATGTGCGTCCCGCACAGCGTGTCTTCTCAGCACTCCTCGCTCGCACTGCACCACGCACCTGCAGGAGGAGATGCAAGCATCAGTGCAGCAGAAGTTGCGCGCCCCGGCAGTGTTTACAGACGCCCTCTCGATCGCAGGCGGAGGTGTGTGTTACTCAAACACGGGACTTGAGGGAGGAGGGAGGGTGGGCTCTGGCTTCCCCAGGCCCATATCTCTCTGGGTGACTTGGATGGGGAGCCTGATAAATCCCAGCTACGGATGAAAAGAAAAGGGCATCCTGGCTTTGTTTATTGTTTTGTTGTTTTTTTCAAAAAAATCTTAGGAAGATGTTAAATTTTATTTTATATAGAATACTCATAAACATTGAGGGTCAACTGCTTATAACCAAAAACAAGTAATACATGGGCTGTGGAGTCTGAGAAACCTGGTTTCGAGTTCCAACTCTGCCATTTAACTAGCTGGGCGACCTTGGGTCAGTTGCTTAGCCTCTCTGAGCTTCCTTACCTGTAAAATAGGGGTCTCAGAGGTATCCATTTTTCAGGGTTGTGGTCAGGGCAAGTTAGGCTAGTGATTCATAAGCCAGAAGCAATATTGGATATTATTTTCTTTATTTGAGCTTTTAAGTCAAGGGTAGCATCTCAGGACAGCTTTGTCCTGATATTAGATATATTACAAACCTTTTTTAGTTTCCGTGGGTCTCAGCTTCCTGTCCCCCACTCTGGCCTTCCCATGCACCCCAGAGTGGGGTCCACAGCTGTCTCCCCTTTCCAGTTCCTAGGCATCTCTGAGCTTGAAGGGAAAATATATCACATTGTTCAGTACTTTTCTGGTTGCAAGTGACAGAAAATAGGAACTTACTGGTTTGTATAATTAGAAAGTTCAGGGAAATACCTGACTTTCAGAGCAGATAGATACAGGGGCTCAAACAGGACACCTGGACTTGGTTTTTTCCTGTCTTTTCTCTCCACTTTCGCCAAGTTGGTTCCATTCTCAGACAGGCTTTCCCTCAGAGTCCCAAGACGGCTGCCAGCAGCACTGGTTCATGGCCACCTGAGAAAAGGTCAGTCTGTCGCGGCATCCTGCGCAAAATCTTTAGACTTATTCTGACCGGGCAGGCTGAGGAGACCAGGAACCAGGCATGGTGGCCCAAGGAATGCACCACACTCATTGGCTCAGACCTGGTCACGGGCTGACCCTGGGCAGGGGAGCCTAACCTGGATCAAGAGTATGCAAGGCTGTCTCCTCAAACAAAAACTGGGGTTCTTGACAGTAAAGGAGGGTGGGATGCTGGTGAAAAGCCACAGCCATCTACTACATGGGTCAGCCTCATGCTGTGGTCTGGGGAAACTTGCACCGAGCCTTCTTGTTGGTACCTTCACCTGGGATCCAGTGGCCCTGCTCTGCCCACTGGACCATGTTACAAGTAAGTGTTGGGATAAAGGAATTAACACACCTGCTTAGGTGTTGTGAGCACTCAGGGCATCGCATAATACATTCAATGAGCTTAGCTCATCGTGCTGCGGCCATGCTTTATGCCACCAAAGCCGTTTCTGTCTCCTGGATGCTTGAGGAGAGCACATTTGCGGGCCCTGCTTCGCCCACAGTTAGACTGGGACTGTGGAATTGAGTTCTGGCTAATGGACTGTGGGTGAGAAAGGCATATATACACCCAGACCGGGCCGTAAGATGTCCTGTGGGGTGTTCCACGCCCTCTCTCTTCCCTACCTGCCAGTAGAAGCCAAGGGCTCTGAGAGGGTGGAGCTGCCTGTTGATGGACTGAGCTGCAGTTTCTATCAAGTGTGGAAATGACATCACCAACTGGACCCAGGTGCACTGGACTTTGTGACAGTGATAGATAAACCTTTAACATGTTAAATCAATGGTCCTTAAAGTGGGGCATTTGGTAATGTCCACAGACATTTTAGTTGTCACGATGGGGATGGGGTAGGGAGATGCTACGAGCATCTAGTGGGTTGAGGCCAGGGATGCTGCTAAACATCCTATAATGCCCAGGACAGCCCTCATCACAAAGATTTACTTGGCCTAACATGTCAACAGCACCAAGGTTAAGAAACTCTGCTCTAAAACGTGAGCATCCTAAGAGAAGAGACTTGTCATTGCCTTGCTTAAAACCCTCCAGTGGCTTCCATCACACCTAGGAGACATTCCGCACCCCTACCTTGACCTACAAGGCTCAGCAGGACCTGACTCCGCCTGCCTCTTCTCCCTCACACCCTTTCTTCCCTACTCATGTACTTTGCTCCAGTCACCCTTGCCTTCCTTCTGGTCTTTTATTTTATTTTATTTTATTTTTTGCTCTTTGGTATGTGGGTAGCTCCCTGACTGGGAATCGAACCCAGGCCACAGCGCTGGCAGCAGCAGCACCGAAGCCTTAAGCCACTACACCACCAGGGAACTCCCTTCCTTCTGGTCTTTTAGACCTCAGGGCCTGCGCACGTGCTCTTTCCTCTTCCTTAAATGCATTTCCCC
The DNA here is from genome assembly GCA_004026885.1 of Lyroderma lyra. Classification (NCBI taxonomy): domain Eukaryota; kingdom Metazoa; phylum Chordata; class Mammalia; order Chiroptera; family Megadermatidae; genus Lyroderma; species Lyroderma lyra. Next base: position 78,010 of record PVJL010003293.1, read on the forward strand.
TACAATGCCAATTATTCAGGTACAGTTTAAACATCACCTGCTCAGAGGCACCTTCCCTGATCACATGGTCTGTGTTAGATTCCCCTCCCACCATCTCATGATTCTGTTATCACACCGCATCGCCACTATTTTTTCACGGCAACGATCATGATGTACAATGAGTTAATGTGCCAGTTACCTTGGAGGGGAGGGGTCTGTCTTCCCTCTGGATGTGAGGACATGAGGACAAGTACCATGTCCATCTTGTTTATTTCTGTATCTCTAGCAGTCAATAACTGGCACATGCACAAGGGTCAAAAATAAATTTATTGAATGAATGAGTAAACAAACAATGGGTGGAAAGAGCAGAGCCTTTGCAGATGGACACCCCTGGATTGAATTCTGGTTCCACCACCAGCTGTGAGACACTGTCTCTCTCCAAGCTTCCATGGCCTCATCTGTGAAATGGACGTAAGAATCCCATCTCCCAGCTGCTATGAGGATGCAATAGGATAGCACGTGCAGAGCGCCTGGCACAACTCCCAGTGCAGAACAGAGACTTACAAGGGTGTGTTAAACATCAAATGTATGAACAAAAGCATGAGGACAGTTGATTCCCTGTGTGCTGCCATTTTGAGGGTGAACTCTTGGGCAGGAAGAAGATGAAGCTGGGGTGCTAGGGGGAGGCTCCTTGGAATGGAAAGATGGAGAAGGCGTACTCATGAACAGAGCCTTGTTTACCCAGGAAGCTTCTGCTTCTCCCTCTCCTGATGATCCTTTTCTGTCTCCCTCCTTTATGACCCTAGCTCCTCCCTGCCAAAGTCAAGGTCCCCATGCTGATGCTTTGCAGCCTCCGTCTCCCTTGAAAGATCCTGAGGGGACTCAGCCATCATTATGATCCTTCTTGTGAAATTTACAGCCTCTCCAGGGTGGGCATCTCCCTGTTCTTTATCTCTATCTGTGTCTATCTGAACCACACAGGAAATCAAAGTGGGCACCAGGGCACTTGTAATAAATGGCTCAGGCCCCAGGCCCTGGGACCCATGAGTGTCTGCAAAAAAGAGTGTGACTCAGGGGCCTCTTTCTTTCAGGTCCAGTCTCATATCAGACTTGGGGCCACAAAGGGACTTGGGTTGTTTCCATCTCTGGACGTGTGAAAGGTGAGGATGGGCAGGTAGAGTGCAGAGAAGGTGGTGAACCAGGGGAAAGATGGGTGCAGGAGCTCCACCTCCCAGGAGAGGCAGGAGCATGAAGTTGGGAGTTCCTCTACAGCTTCAGGGGGGCCACCCAAGCTCCGTGAACCTCAATTTCCTCATCTGTCAAATGGAGATGGTAACAGTCCCTACCAGGTTAGGTTATTATGAAAATTAACAAGTTAAAATACATAATGCACCACATCAGGGTAGGCTGAACCAGGTGACGTGCTTCCAAAAGTAGGTATGCAAAAGGGATCCTTTCCAAGACTGGCATTGGGCCTATTCTGGGTTGAAACATGTCCCCCTACGTCATCTTAACCCCAGTGTCACAAAATGAGACCTTATTTGGAAATAGTGTTGTTAAAGATAGAATTAGCTAGATGAAGTCACACCGGAGTAGGTGGACCCCTAATCCAATATGACCAGTGTCCTTATAAGAAGTCAGCCTGTGACGATAGCTACCCAAGGAAAGCGCCAAGTGAATATGAGGACTGGAGTGACAGCAAAGATTGCAAGCAAACCACCAGAAGCTAAGAAGAGGCAAGGAAGGATTCTTGTACAGATTGCAGAGGGAATCTGGTCCTGCTGACACCTTTATCTTGGACTTCCAGGCTCTAGAATAGCAAGACCATTTCTATTGTTTTAAGATACCAAGTTTGGCCCTAGGAAACTAACACGAGGCCATAAGGAACGATGGGGGGGGGGGGGGCGGGGCAGGGTAGGGGTGGGGAGTAGAAATGCTTTTGGCCTCTCCAGGCTCTTGTTTCTCTGCTTTTCCCCAGTTTGTGGGCTTCAAGACCCTCTGAGGGATACCCCTCCCTGACCTGGCATTGCCCAGTCCCAGACTCAATCTCTGTGCTCCATCCTTGGAGCCCCTCACAGAGGGCTTTCTCAGTCCTCTCCCAGCAGTTCCTGGGTATGCAGTGGAGCTGGGGTGGGGTAGAATATGGTAAGGCATTTTTCTCTACTCTTGGTAAACCACTGGGTTGAGGTTGAGGGCAGCACTTGGTCCCTCGTTGTTGACAGTTCAATTGTGGTTTTGAGTACCAATTTCCCAGGCCCCACTCACCATCCTGTCACTCCTGATGTGCAAGCTCAGCTGAAAATAGGCTCCAAACCACAAAACGATCCTTGTCCAGCCCCAGCCTGCACCACCGGGCCTCTTAGCATGTACCCAGTCAGTTCCTTCCGTCTGCATGACCTACTGCCAAGTCCCTCCTGCAGAAATATTCAGGGGCCAGCTCCTCTAAAAAGTTCCCCCTTCCCTAGTAGAGTTGAATGGATGAGTGAACAAGTAAATAAACACAAAGCTAATACAGTCTCAGATCCACCAAGGAAGGACAGTGTAAGGTCCTGGAGCTAGACTGCCTGGGTTCAAATCCTGGGACCAAGACTAGCTGTGTGACCTTGGATGAGTTACTTAACTTCTCTCTGTCTCAGTCTCCTCATCTACAGAATAAGGATAATAATAGCACCTACGCCTGCAGTTGCTATGGGGATTCAATGAAATAATGCCAGTAACAGATTTTGTGCCCGATGCTAATAAAGGTTAGCTTCTTTGTCACCCAGGGCAAGAGGCAGTACCTTTATGCTGCATCCTGTGCCTGTGCTTAGAACCTAATTTCCTTCCTTAGTTCCAACCTAATCTTTTCTCACACATTGGACTCAGCTAATTCATCCACCTCTGAGTAATTTATTATCAGGGACTGTGTGCTGGAGATGGAACAAAGGTTGAGGTGCTGCAGGCTGGATGCATGGGGGGGAGACACATTTTTAGTCTGAGGAAACAGGGTATGCTGAAAAATTGTTCATGTCCCAAAAGGGGGCCTGGACTAAATTAAACCTCTTGACTTAACCATCGATTAAAGCATTACAATAGCAGCACAGGCGACAGCCTGCAATCACGTCGCCCTGAGCCTTTATGCTAGAAAATGACTGCAGGTGCCACCTTTAAAAAATCATAGCATGGTTTGGTGGCCATGATCACAGGGAAATAACTGCTGTGTGTTTCAGAAGATCTCCTCTCCCCTCTTTATTTAAAGCACCTAGGAGATTTGACAGGCAATTAAAACCCACAAAGTGATGAGAAAGAAGATAATGTATTTCCCACCAGTCCCACCACCTTGGGACTCAGCAGGGGTGGGAACAAGCGGGAGCTCAAAACACCGAAAATGTGCAGTGTCATACCAGACTGCCGTGAAGCGCACACCTTCTGCTGGGAGAAAACTGGCGCTGAGCGAAACTTCTGGATCCTGCAGAGTGATGCAGGCACAGCACTTTCCGGCTTGCAAACCATTTCCATACTCTTTATCTTAGACATCCCGTGTGCCCAACTGAGTATGACAACCAAGGCTCAGTGGAGCAATGTGAGGTTCTCAGGGAAACTCAAGGGACTGGGTGCCTGTCTTCTCAGAGGAAAAGCTTTGCTCTTTCACCAGACTAGGGTATCCCTGGCCCCACCTTTCTTCCATAACATACCCAGGTCCCTCTGGGATACACTGGCCTGAGATGTGGTTTAGAAGATGACATGCTAAGAAGGCACAATGCCCTCCTGGCACACTTGGTACAGGCGGGCAATTCCAGAAAGACCCAGATGTTTGGAAAGCATCAAAGGAAGAGGAGAATCTGAGTTAAGAGGATAGGTGAAAAATCGCTGGTGTGCTAGGAGGCCATTCTGGTCAATCCAAGATTAAGTTTTTTGTACTTCTTCAGACCCTGAGGTGTTCCAGGGCTGGGGAGGGGCCTGGGGAGGGCAGGACAAAGGAGACTCATTGGCTTTTTCTTAGCAATTTAAATGGCTTGGGAGATAATTAAAATCAGCTGGATACCATTCTAGTGCGAACTTCTGATGGTACAAACCTGCCTAACAAAATGAGGATGACAACAAGGACACTGACAGCTATTATACAGAGAAAACTAACCTCTTGAAGTCTTCTAGGGCATCCACAACTTCTAGGGCAAACACTCTGACTGGACTTACTACCAGCCACCTGCTAGGCAAGTGAACCAAAATTCATGGTTTCCAATTTGTTTTGGGCGTTTCCTTCTCCTCTTTCCTCTTTCTTTTATATAGTTCCTCTTCTAGCCTTTTATAGATGAAGTCAAGCTATATGGTTTCCCCACTTTTCATGTAAATAGCATGCAAATAATTAACTCAGCATCTGAGTTATTCTTTGACTCTAGGCTCCATCACTTGTTAGTTGCAAATGCCCTATGGAGTCTCATTTTTCTCCACTGTAAATGGAGAAAATAGCTCCCACCTCTGAGACCACTGCAAAGATTAAAAGAGCTCATCCATGAAAAGAGTTACACACATGCCTGACATGTAGTAATGCTATTGCTACAATCATTATAATTTGTATCAGTTTCCTATTGTTGTAATGCATTATGGCAAATTTAGTGATTTAGAACGACACAAATTTATTCTCTTAACAGTTCTGGAGGTGGAAAATCTGAAATGAGCCTTACAAAGCTCAAATCTACGTTTCAGCAGTGCTGTATTCCTCTGGAGGCTCTAGAGGATTGATTTCTTTGTCTCATTCAGCTTCTAGATAGAGGCTGCTGATATCCTTTAGCATGTGGTCCCATCATGCTTCTTCCAAACCACACAGTGCAGCATCTGCTGATCTCCCTCACTGGCCCTGGCCCTTCTGCCTCCCTCTTATTAGGACCCCAGTGATTACATTGGGCCCACCCAGATCATCTCCTCATTTCAAGATCTTTAATTTAATCACACCTGCAAATTACCTTTAAATAATTTAAAAGATATAAGATAACATAGTCACAAATTCTGGGGGTTAGAAGATGGACATTATTGGCAGGGGTCATTAGTCTACCACAGTCATTATGTTTATTAAGACTAGCTCATTTAATTCATTTAATCTTCATTAAACCCCATGAAGTAAATACCGTTTTATTCCCATTTGGAAACTGAGGCACAGAGAAGTTAAGTAACTTTCCCTAGGTCACACAGCCAGTAAGTGGCTAAGGAGCAATTCCAACAGAAGAGTTGGCTTCTGGAGTTCATATTCTTACAGGTTGAAACATGTAAAGTGGTGCATAGCAAGCACTATATTAATGTTAGCTGTTATCGTTATTGTTATTTCTACGAAGATTAATATAATAATCCTTATCTCATATGATTCTTGTGAGAAGTAAATCAATGTGTGGAAATTACCAGACAGTGCTTGGCATACAGCAGGTCCTCAAATGGTATTAATATCTTTCCACTTCATTTCATCTTTTTTTGCACTATTAAGAGTTCTTTCCGCCCTCTCCAAGATGGTGCTATAGCGCACACCCAATTTGTCCCACTAAAGATGGAATCTATCGCGCTAAAAGCCATATCCGACCTTCTAAAGATGGCGCCAACACAAGCCATTTTTACCTTCTGTCCTCTTCAAGATGGCCTTAGCAGTTAGAGCCGACCATGGTCACCTATGACCTTCTCAAAATGGTGGCAGACGCATTTACACTGCATTCTGACCATCTCAAGATGGCGCAAGCGTCGCAAACTTGGCGTCGCTGTCTTAAAAGATACTTCCGGTTGAGCCGGAAACAGGCGTAAGAGGTCTGCGGAAATCCTTGGAGCAGTCACTTTGAGTCGGGATACTCAGGTGTAACCATGGACCGTAGGAAAAAGCCTTTGGATGTCACGGCCTCCTCGGTGAGTGCGGGTAAAAATGATGCTGCTGGCTCCGAGTTCTCTGCGCCCCCACCAGACATGAATCTCGACCTAGATTGTTTCTTAATTCGAGGTCCCAGACCTGGCCTCCCCTCAAACAGGAACCCGGACCGGGCTTCCACCCTCAGACACGCATCTGAACTTGGTGTATTTTCTCGGTTACGAATCTCCCTATCTCCCTCTGAGACAACCGGGACAGGCCTCCTTGCTAGCCTAGTGTCCCTTGTGGTCGGGGAGGAATGTTGATCTCTGTGCATACACATTCCCATTCCTGGTTCTCCTCCTATCCAGAGACCAGGAAGGTCCATTCTTCCAGAACGTTAGGGAGTGTGACTTATTCCCCAGCATCCGAGACTGCCCAGCGTCCCCAACCAGGAACTAAACAGTTGTTAATGCAGCCATAGGATGCGGTGCCTCGGAGCTATAAGGTCTGACAGGATGTAAGTGGCTTTTTAAAAGTTAGCCACTTCTAAGAAGAAAACCTATTATGAGTACATACTTGTGCCAGCATTTTATACACTATCTCATTGACTTCCCAACTGCTTTAGGATGTAGGTGCTAGTAATATCCCCATTTGGCAGATGATGAAATCAAGGCTCAGAAAGATAAAGTGGCTTTCCCCAGCTTATATACAGAATTGTCAGTGATAGAACTGACTCACTTAGTCTGGTTGACTCCAAAGCTGTTGTCTTTTCCATTGCATCAGAGCAAATTGCCTAACCTTTTATTTAATCTTGAGTTTACTGCAGAGTGTTAGGATGCAATGGGAGTGCAAAGGAAAACACCTAAGTATCCCAATATTTTCCTCGTTTAAGACTGAAAATTAGAGTTCCCTGATGGTGCAGTGGCTTAAGGCTTTGGTGCTGGTGCTGTCAGCCCTGCGGCCTGGGTTCGATTCCCAGCCAGGGAGCTACCCACATGGAAAAACAGAAAACAAACAAACAAACAAAGACTGAAAATTAGTACTAGTTACTATGTTTGAGGACTAGGAACAAAAGAGTTATACATATTAAAGTTATTCTATCCCAACAGTTTAAAATTAGCAATGATCATAAATAGAAATACCATTTGGAATTGACAATTTTCTGAGCATCTTCCCTTTTAAAATTCAAAAGTAATTGTAGAATAGGAAAATATGTGGCTAGAAAATTGATGTGGTTAAGAAAGCTTAGAAGAAAAGGTGAAAGTTTTTCATTTGTTTTTTAAAATTTTAGAATATTAGGTCCTGGGATGAACTGCCCTTTGCATTATTAAATTCTTGCTAAGGCTACTTTTAAGTTGATTTCTTCCAAAATAGGAATCGTCGAACTCAGTCATTTTGATTTCCCTTAAAAGTCAGTCCATGATGCTGGGCTTTATAAGTTAGGATGTACAAATGCCCATGTGTATAAGCAGCTGCACTGATCCTTAAAAAGGAAACTGTCATCATATTCTTTTTCGCAGAGTAGATAGACAATAGTGACTGATACAGCTGAGGGCTAAGCAGAGGTGTTCACTCATTTGTTCTGTTTCTTTTGTCCTGGCCTTTTCTGTTTTTGGACTCTGCAATTTAGTTAAAGAGTTTCTAAAACATATTAAAAAAAAAAAAAACCCAAAAACAAAAAACCCTTGGAATCATTCTTATGCACTCAGCCCATTTTATTTCTGGCTTTTTTTTTTTTTTTTACCAGTCGAAAACACCTATTTACTGGCCTTTCTGGCTATTTTTTAAGGTTCGGCTCAAAGCTGTTCTGATCATTCTGGACAGAAGGAAATGCTCCCTTACTTGAATTTTTATGCTACTTTCTTCCATTCTTAATTAAGAATTATATTACCAATAAATATTTGTACTTATTACTTCGTACTGGTATTATAACTTATCTTTCTTACTAGAATGTAGGCTCCATGTGAGGCAAGAGTATGTCTAATTTCTGTTTCTGTCCTGCTCTTCAGTGTTAAGTGCCATACACATACTGGTTACACAGATGGTTGCTAAACAAAGACATTTTCCTGTAGAAATAATGAATTGTGATGATTAAATGAGATTATACCTTATGGAAAAGCCAAGTACAATGCCAATCAGGAAAAAGATGTTTAATAATGTTAGTTGAATTTGAACTAAAAGATGCAGACTTCATTTATTTAGCTTTATCACTCTTTGCCCGGAGAAAAGCCTTTGAGTGTTGAAAGTTAAGAGTAGAAATACTTTTCCAATAGGGTGAAATATGATATGGTTTTATTTTGTACTGAGTTCTACATGTAAGCATTTAATTTTTTTAGCCTTTTTTGTCTATTTATAGGAACTTGAAATCTTGCTTTGAGAATTACAATAACTTAGAAATTCAGTCACTCATAGAATTAAATGTTTTTGTTTGCTTATTGGTTTTATTCAAGTTGGTAGACCTTAAGGCCGAACTCTTCCGAAAACAAGAAGAATTCAAACAGGAAAAACTTCTAAAAGATTCTGGAGTTTTGGGAAAACCAAAAACAACCAATAAGGTAAAAATAAGATCTAATTATCTCCATTGATTCCAAACATGGGGAATTATATCATACTTAGGTTTTTTGAAAGTGTCCATAGTATCTGCTACATATAAGGAAAAATCTCTGTCTTGTATTTGAACATCTACATAAAATGTCTTAAATATTAAAATAGAAATCAGTAATATTATTTAATTATTTTAATGGTCTAATCCTTTAGTACTTCTTTTTGGAAAACTTCATGCTATTAATAAGTAGTTCGTTGCATTCTAATAGAACATTATCTTGTTATATAGAAGTTATAAATCCAAACACACAAACATAATATAGAAATATAGCAAAAAGTATCAAAATCTTTAAGAGTTGTGACTAATTTTCCAGTTTTGTAAATAATGTATCTAGTATTTGTATTACTAATTATTTTGTAATACATTTTCATTAGCATCTTGAATTATGTTGTAATCATTCGGTAGATAAAAGATAAGAGAAGTAACCCTATGAAATTGTATAAAGAAATTTTGTATACAGTTTAGGCCTTTTTTTTCCAGTTCCAGCTTTGCCATGTGCACTCTTATTTGTAGGACATAAATTGGCTATGTCAGAAGATCTAGTTATCTTCATTGATTCATAAGATCTAATGGTCTTACTTTTTTTCTTCTGATGTACAAATACAGATGTTTTGCAATCATGATTGGTGGTTCTGGTTTGTGTTTTTAAATTATTTTTCAGAAACCAAGTATCTGGAGCAAACAGAATGCAGGAGTTTCAAATCGAGCTGAGAAGGATGCTGAACAGAAGATTGAGGAACAGAAGACTTTAGACAAAGCAAGGTAAGGTTGAACTCTGATATATGTAGTTACTATTGAGGCTACCCAAGCAAAGAAATGGAAGTTCAACTTTTACTCTTTTTGATTTATAGTTTTAATTTTTATTATCCTTCTAGTCTAATACTCTATGTAAATATAAAAGGTACTTTATTTGCAGATGTATTTATAGTCTTAAAAGAAGAAAATACATAGCCTCAGTTTAAAAGATGAAAGAGTCCCACTTTGAGCCTCTTTTAGGCACTTAGATTATCAATAAGTGTTTAAGAAGTATCCCCATGTGAGTGTGGTTCTGGACTAGGTGATAATGACATTATCATTTAGAAATTAAATCTTTTCCCCAACTTTTTAATATGAAAAACTTCAAATCAACAGAATAATTGAAAGAAGAGTACAAAGAACATTCTAGTACTCTTCACCTAAGTTCACAAATTAACATCTTTGCACATTTGCCCTCTTCTCCCTCACCCTTCTCTCCCTCCTTTCCTCCCACCCTCCCTACTTCTCTCTTTCTCTCTCCCCTGTACACACACATGTGTAGAGAAACTTTGTTAAACATCATGATATTTTACTTGTAAATATCTTGGCATATATCTTCTAAGAATAAGGATATTCCTACATAACCATAGCACTGCTGTCATACAAAGAAATTTAACACTTATAAAATAGTATTATTATATGGTTGATTTTCAAATTTTACCAATTATCCTAATACAATTATGTCTTTTAAAGTTGTTTTGTTTTTTTTTAATTTAACTTAGAATTCAATCAGAGATTACACATTAGTTTTAGTTGTCATAGCTCTTTAGTGTCTTTTAATTTAGAACAGTTCCCTTGCCTTTTTGTCTGTTACGTCATTGATCTGTTTCTGTGAAAAATACCATTGGAATTTTAACAGGGATTGCATTGAATCTTTAGATTGCTTTGGGTTGTGTGGACATTTTAACAATATTAATTCTTCTAATCCATGAACATGGAATATCTTTTCATTTATTTGTGTCTTCTTCAATTTCTTTCATTTATTTTATAGATTTCAGTGTATAGGTCTTTCACCTCCTTTTTCAAATTTATTCCCAGCTGTTCTTTTTGATGCAGTTATAAATGGGACTGTTTTCTTAACTTCTCTTTTTGATAATTCATTATTAGTATATAGAAATTTAACAGATTTTTATGTGTTGATTTTATATCTTGTAATTTTACTGATTTGGTTATTTACTGATTTGTTAACAGTTTTTTGGTAGAGTCTTTTAGGGTTTTCTGTATGTGTCATGTTATCTGCAAATAGTGACAGTTTTACTTCTTTCTTATTTGAATGTCTTTTTTTTCTTTTTCTTGTTTAATTATTCTGGCTAGGACTTCCAACACTGTGTTGAATAAAAGTGGCAAGAGTAGGTATCCTTGTCTTGTTCCTGATCTCGGGGGAAAGTTTTCAGCTTTTCACCATTGAGTATGATGTTAGCTATGGGTTACTCTTTTATTATTTACCCTGTATAACAGAGTTTTCCTTGGTATTTGGCTGTGATACTTCTTTCTAGTAAATTTTTATGTACTACTTTGGTTTCAATGTGCTTATGAGGAGTCAAGTCTGTCCATGATCTGCAGGACTTCTGCATCTCTCCAGAGCTAGTGTAGATAGAGACAGTTCCATGAGGGTTGTAAGGCAAGCTTGTCCAACCTGTAGCCTGCAGGCCACATGCAGCCCAGAATGGCTTTGAATGTGGCCTAACACAAATTCATAGTCTTTCTTAAAACATTATGAGAATTATGCATGGACCTGTTTTTAGCTCATCAGCTATTGTTAGTGTTAGTGCATTTTATGTGTGGCCCAGGACAGTTCTTCCAGTGTGACCCAGGGAAGCCAAAATGTTAGACATTGCTAAATGTCTTACATTGCTGGTAAGGCCTTCAGCAAGTTACTTATCCATTATCACTCTTTCTTTATCTGTGAAGTGAGATGGCTAGTACGTAGTTCATGAAGCCTTTTAGGGGATTAAAGGAGGTACATCACATCTGATGCATAGTGGACTCCAGGTAAGTGTCCCATACTCTTGCCCTCTGAATTGTCTTCCTTATTCAAGACTAAAGTAATTGTTCTTTAAAGTCACCAGTGACTTTCTCATCTACTAAATCCAGTGGCCATTTCTCTTATATTTTCCTTGATCTCCATTATATTCATTTGTATTTTCTTCTTGCCATCTTAAAACTTATCTTCTTTGTGTTACTTTGCATGCAGACTTATCCTCTTCCACGGGCTCTTGTCCCTGCCCATCTCTATATTTTATATCCCTCTTTCCTTTGCTCAGCACGTCCACCATGCTGGTCTCCTTAACTGTGTCAAGCTCCTTCCCACTTAATCTTTCCTCTCCCTGACTGGCTTTCTCCCCGCAGATTCTCCCACAATTGGCTTCTTGCTCTGCAAGGCTTAGCTCAAATGCCACCTTCACAAAGGCTCCCCCTGACTCCTGTCTGACATAGTGTCCTGCCCAGTTACTCTGCTCTGACAGTGTGTTTTGTTTTTTACATTTTTTTAAAGGTTTTATTTTCACTAAGATGATAAGATTCTGTGATGACATAGCTTACGTTAAGCCCACTCTGAAGCAGAGCAACTTAACCTTTTAGAGGTTGATATGACTAAGCTGGTTCACAGAACACTCCATTAATGCATGACACAGGGGCTCCATTGCTGAAACCTGCCTTTATTTACCTCCCTTCATAGCATTTCTCATGGTCTGAAATCCTCTTCTGCATTGATTGATTTATTTTGTTTTTCTCTACATCTATAATGTGAACTCCATGAGAGCTGGGCTGTCTTGTTCATTGCTGAATCCTCAGCACCTAAAACAGTGCTTGGGATAGAGGAGGCATGTAGTCAGTACTTGGTGAATGCATATGTAAAATGAAAGAGGAATCTCTCTCATGTACATGATGAAGATAAAAATGATATAATACACTGATGCGCTACCTGTGTTATCTAATTGATCTTCATTAGAACCCTAAGAGGTAATGTTGTTTTTTTAATGTATTATGAGATGGGAATTGAGGTACAAGAAAGGTTAAGTAACTTGTTCCAGAGTACGCAGCCATATGACCGAGGGACTTTATCATCTCAGGATGCCATTAGAAATGAAATTCTCCATTATAATTAAGTATGATCCTTTACAAGTGAAAGCTCAGATGATCTCTTTGAGGCTCTTTCCCATTGTCTCTGGAATGAAGTGTTGCTAGGGTAAAGAATTACCAGCCATCTTACCTGGTCTTTGCCCTCTAAAAAATAAATGTCATCAGAATGAACATGAGCAGAGAGTCTGTTGCACTGAAATACTAGGGTTGATGTTTTTCTGTTAGCTGTGTGTCATGAATAAAGTATTTATGTTCTGTATAACACAGATATTAATCATGTTTTTTTTTTTTATTAAGTTTTTTTTTTGCTTTTTGGTATGTGGGTAGCTCCCTGACTGGGAATCGAACCCAGGCTGCAGCGCTGACAGTGCCAGCACCGAAGCCTTAAGCCACTACACCATCAGGGAACTCCTAATCACATTTTTAATAGACTTATAACAAGTTGGTCTCTAGCTTCTTTAGAGAAACCTGATAAGTTATGGAGGACCAGGGACCTTTGGATGAGTGCAAAGAGTTTGCATCAAATTTGGTGAGTTACGTAGAAGGCTGCAAATAGAAAATGTTTTTGTTTAGACATTTCTCTTTTTATTTATTTATTTATTTATTTAATTTTATTTTTTTATGTGAGTAGTTGACTGGCTGGGAATCGAACCCAGGCCGCAGCGTTGACAGCGCTGAAGCCTACCCACTACACCACCAGGGAATCACCCTAGACTTCTCTCTTTCTTATTTAATTTAAGTTGTATTTGGCATTTAAATTAAGTTAGAATCTTCATTCATTCATGTATTCATTCATTCATCAAATACTGATTGAGCACCTACCAGGCCCCAGGTATTGCTTTAGGCACTGAGATACAGTCATGAATCAGAGAAACAGGGGCTTCCATTTAGTTGGCAAAGCAGATGTGGCTGGTTGTGAGGGTCCCCTCAGGGTTCGGGCAGTCAGCTCTAGTCATGGCTGCCTGGTCATAAGGCTGGGCCTCTTGGGCAGGTTGCAGCAGTGAGGCTGAGAGTGAGTCAGCCTTACCAGGGATGGCAGTTACGACATTTCTAATACTTGTCTTGTTTTCTCCTAGGGAGAAATTGGAAGAAAAAGCTAAATTATATGAAAAAATGACTAAAGGAGACTTTATAGGTAAATAACAATTACTTATTTATACTTCTTTATTTTCTGTAATTCATACAGCCCCATTGTATTTCATTATTTGTTAATAACTGTAAAAATAGGGAGACATTTTTAAAATTAAATTGACTACTTTCTGTAACAGAGACAAGAAAAACAGCAATAATTTTCTAGTTGCCTATTGGGTGCTGGGCACATGTTAGGTGCTGTGAGGGGACAAACAGTATAATATAAGCCAGATTCTCTGCCTCTGCCCTCAAGGGAGGGTATCTCCAGTGAGGGAAGTGACAGAACAAAGCAGTTAGGAAACAAGGCCTAAATAGACTGCAATTATGAACAATTACAATTGTGTTAAAAACAAACAAACAAACAAAAAACTGGGAAAAATTATGGTTATATCAGGATGCCAGAGTTAACTTTCCTATTGCCCTATTTTTTTCTATTTTCTATTATTTTTATTATGTGCTTATAATTGCTTTTAAAATAAGAAAAAGAAACCCCCCTTTTCTCATACCCCCCCCCCAAAAAAAAAGAAAACCTGACCTATAGCTAGGTAATAGTAGAAGAGCTTTTGCAAAGCAGTGCATATTTCATTGCCAGAAGGCATGTGTGGAAATCTTTAGGGAGAAGATAGGTTCTAATAGGGGTCTTAAAGGCTTTGGAGAGCTCGAGAAAGGGATTCTGCAGGGGAAGAGTGGTGAAAACAGATCCGCAGAGGGAGGAGAGGGCCAGAGTTGGCAGGGCAGACTAGTGTGGCTGGGCCTGAGGGGCTGAGAAGGAGGGCAGTAGGGCAGCTGGAGAGAGAGAGGCAGGCTGCACTCCAGTCATGGGCTCTCCACCAACCTGAGCTCCCTCTTCCCAGACAGCAGGGAACCCAGCATGGAAAGGTCAGGCACTCTCAAAGCTAGGGGCCATGGGGAGAGGCTTTGCCTTCCTTCTGAAGAAGCAGCTGGTGGCCATCAACTAGGAGGCCTCATTATTATGCGGTCTTGTAACTCAGCTTTGGGAAAGCACATCTCTCTCCCATTTGAGATATTTTGTGGCTTTCAAAAAATTGTTTGGGAAAGACTTGATTAAAAAAAAAAAAATCAAGGCTTTTCTCTTTTAATTCAAGCTTGTCTTGTTAATATGGAAATCAGGTCCAAAGGCGTACGCCTGTAGACATGGAGATTTGGTTTTGTCTGTACCACAGTCCCAGCTCCTAATAGGCACATTGGGCCTGCCTGTTTGGCAAGATTCAGTTATTCTCCACTGTACAGTTGGGTAATACCAGCACTCCGTAATAGGGAACCTAATATCTAATATAAGTATAATATCTGTTCCATCTCAGAGAAGAAGACTCAAGACTGTATCTTAAATCCTGCATAGTGAAACTTCATGTAAACGTTATTTGCGAATACATCAGATAACTGGGTAGATTAATAAAGTCATGGATTGCTATTTAGCTTTCCGTGTATGTTTTAGCTTAAATAGGTCATAAGCCCTGAGGGCAGATAGCATCTTACACATCTCTGTATATCTTCAAGATCCCAGTACCACGTCTTGCCTGAAAGTGCTGTTCATTGGATTGAAAAGAATTCAAATTACTACTTTTATCTCTATTGTGACCCTTAAAACACCATACCACAACAATATAATTAGGATGGAGTGATAAAGCCCACCTGATTAGAGTGGTGTATTACCTGTAACAACCAAGGTCTATTGTCCTGATCTGATGACATGAGAAAGGTAGTTTTACTTCTGTATTACATAATTTGCTGTGTGAGTCTCTTGAAATCAAATGGTTTTGTTTTCTTAAAATTACATTCTGAAGTATTGCTTACTCAGTATATTTGACAAGGCAGCAGAAAACTAAATTTTTTGCATGGTTTGTGTACCCAATGGCCTATTTACAACTTCCCTGTCAGGTCCCAAAGTGGCTCTGTGTCCTTTGTAAGTGTTCTGGGGAGCAGAGGCATTGACTAGTGAACCATCGGGCATGGAGCCCTCCAGCAGGGAATGTGACTGTTTCCTATCAGTTCCATGTGTGGTTTTCTTCTTTGATGTCAAGAATCTGACAATTGGTTTTTATGTCTTAGATGAAGAAGTAGAAGATATGTACCTTGTGGATTTCACGCAGAAGATCATAGACAAACGCAAAGAAATGGAGGTGTTTGGTGCTAATAGAGATTCTAGGAAGGCAGAAGAAAAAGACGATGATGAGGAAAATCTTTCTGAAAAAGATATACCTCCTCCCCAGGACCCCAGTGAAGAATGGTTGGTGATATTATGTGATTTGATCATATTTACATTGTCAGACTTGCATTTACTTTTTGAGAGTGATTTTAATAAAGAGAGTGGTTGTTATCCAACCATTTCTCTTTATTCTTTCTCAATTTTCTTTTGCGACTCTACCTTAAGTAATTTGGATTTACAGATATAGAAACAATAGCTTCAGTGAAGAAATAATTACAAATGAAGACTGACCTCTTGCCATGTGCCAAGCACTGTGCCAGGTGCAGGAGGCATTGATACACCAGTTTTCTTGATATAAAAGAGTTGTTTAAGCAGAAGTATGTCCCTTTGTTACCTGGGCAGCTTCCTCACCCATGTCAGAAGTCATGGAGAGCCATTGTCTAAGTAGTTGGTTATCTCTGTTTCCTGTAAGCCTTACTCTGGCTGTGATATTTTCCAGCAGTATAGTATAGGCATCATAGACCTTGGACCTGGATAGCACTAGCTCCAACTTTCCCTGGTGATGTGACTTTGATCAAGTTTCTTATCTCTCTGCAGCTCAGTTGTTCACCTATAAACCAGAGATGGCAATGCCCATTTCCTCTGTGTTTGCTTTACACTCCCTTCAGGAAGTAAGAGTATTCTAGGGTACCCAAGAATCTGCTGTCTGTGGAGTATAAGCAGACATTTTGCAAATCTTCATTACTGAAACCATCCTGAATTTTACCTGCATGTAGGTGAATGATGGGGAAACCAAACTAGTATTTTCTTTACAAAGAGAACAATGTGTCAATATGTAAAGAGACCAGAATACAAATTCCATTTGGATGATTTCCTCTAATTAAGACATTGTTGTTTAGAAACTTGTTCCTAAGTACTTAAAATTGGGCAGAAATGACTGATACTATGAAAATTTCCTGGGAGTAACTCTGCCTCTCCACCTTGCTGCCTGTGCAGAGCCCACCTGTCTTCCCTTCAAGGTTCACATATCCTCCTCATCATCGAGTCTTTGTCAGATACTTAGGATTGTTTACAGCATTTATTGACTTTTGTCAGCCTTAGGCCATTTGGTCAGGAGTAATTTATGAGCTGGAGAAAGCAGACCTGGCTACTGGAGTGCAGGGAATGTGTACCTTCTCACTGTTTTTCTGAGGGTGTCCATGTTGTTCCAGATAAAACATTCACCTTGGAATAGAAGGTGTGTCTTATTACCTCCCTTCTAAAAACTTATATTTGGGGTGGGATATCTGGCTTCATGCTTGCTATAAGCATCCAGAAGAGAAGCACATACAGTTCAGTCTCTCTTGTCAGTGCTGCTTGGCTGTCAGTGATGTCTCCCACATCTGAACTCTGGTACCACTTCCTGCACTTCCTGCTCCTTTGGGTCTTACCTTTTCTTTTTCTTTTTTTTTTAATGTGGGTAGTTCCCTGGCTGGGAATTGAACCCAGGTCGCAGCATTGACCACTACACTACCAGGGAACTCCAATACCTTTTCTTTATAATTGACACATAACTGGCCTCTTTCACAGAAAGAGATTTGAATTAAACTTTTGGTACTTTTAATATCCTGCCTGCTGTTAATAAGCATTTCATGGGTGTCGCCTTAACTTCCCCCAGAGTCCTTTGAAGATGACATGACTGAGCCCTCTTGTGTTACACTGGTACCTCAAGTAATTGTTTCTCTGAGCACTTGCTCAGTGATTGCTGATTACATAGAGCAGTTGCTGACTACCTTCTTGTCACTTCTATTTTGATGGTATCTCTGTGATTTGGAGGCCCCCAGAAACAGAATAGCCTATGATTGCTTTTCATAGCAGAAATCTCATCCCCTTTGAAAGGTTTAATGTCTTTTTTCTTTAACTTTTTATTAATGCTTGTATGATTACAAGCAATTTGTCAGTGATTTGAAGAGTTTGGAGGCAATTGAAGGTGTCACATGCCACCATATAGTGAAGGAAGACAAACCGTAGTTCTGACACTTTTTAAAAAGTTTTTAAATTAGCCTCTAGAATTGTAACTGTAAAATCCTTTTGGCAGTTCAATTCCAGGTGGTGGAAAATCTCTCTGCAAAAATACTATAAATAATTACACAGAGCATCTGGCTAGATGGTTTCTTTCTCCATTCATTTAAAAAAATAAGGAAAAGAAAAAGAAAGAAATTGCTTTCTTCAGTTGGAGGTTTTATTTCTTGTAATTAGCTTTAGGACAATAACAGTGGATTCCCATTCAGTTTTTAAATCATGGGCTGACATTGGAATCAGCATGTGTGAAAGGAAAGAAATTGCTAACAAGCACAGCCATATACCTGGGCATCTGGCCCTGAGTGGATCCACCAGCAGTTTTGGCCCGTTTCCAAGTTTTTAGCACCTGATTAAAGGCTATGGGAAATTCCCTGCCTATAATTTAAAAAATAAAAAATCTGTTGCATCATAATGCAAATGAAATGTTTTTCATGAAAGTCTGCCTGTATTTCCTATTGCGAGAAGTCAAGTATTTCAGAAGCCTTGCTGTCCGCCTGACTCCTTAACTGGTTTGGACAAGATCAGGAAAGGGAAACGAAAACTAAGGGTAATAGATAGCAGTCTGGCCTGCTGGTGAGGTGCTTTTGTGGTACAAAAAATGTATTACTTGTTTTCCTCCTAATAAATACCATGATTTAAGTTAAGTAATAAATTTCTAATTCAGTCGGAAGAATTGTACCAATTAGAAGAAATAAAGAAAAAAATATAATGTCAGATTTGGGAAGACTGAGGAAGTAAGTTGAGGTCTACTACAAAGCAAAGTTATTATTGATGCTGATAAAATATTTGGAGTTGCCTGAACCAGATTAAAGTAAGTTCTGAGATGTTATGGCAAAGTTCTATACAGGTGTATATCTTTGAAATCAGACATGTATGTGATTAATCATTTTCTACAGTTTCTAAAACTTAAGATTTAATAAAGGGTACAGTGTGTGATTATTGTGTGTCAGCTTTTAACTTTAAAAAGCATGTTCTTATCAGTGGTAGTGATCTCTCAGGTTGAGGGATTTTCTTGGTAGTGAGGCCTACATTAATTATTTTACTATGCATCAACTCTCTAACTTAGGGAACTGTTATCTTGGATACAAAGTCTTCTTCACATCTTTTCACTTTTATTTCAGGGTGGATTATGTGGATTCTTTAGGGAGATCCCGGCGCTGCATGAAAAAGGATTTGCCACATCTGCTGGAGATGGATAAAAATCTTCAGGGGAGGCTGTAAGTGTGTTATATGCAAAGTTTTGCCTATGTCTGAAATGCGGACACAAGGGGTAGTTTTGTGGGTGACACTGTTTTAGTTAATTATCTTTGGTGCTCCGGTAAGGAGATCTTTTTGTAATGTATAAGAATACTTGCTGAAGCACTTTTTCATGGTTAACATACACATACCCACACAATCCGGGAACAACCTGAGTGAATGATCCATATGTGTAGCTATTACAAGGAATGAGTTAGAACTACATCTGTTTATAGGCATACCATGGAAATATTGTGGGTTCAGTTCCAGACCACCACAATCAAGTGAAAATCACAGTAAAACAAGTCACATGAAATTTTTGGTTTCCCAGTGTATATAAAAGTCATGTTTACACTATACTTTAGTCTAATAAGTGTATAATAATAGCATTATGTCTAAAAGAAAATCAATGCACATACCTTAATTAAACAGTATTTTATTGCTAAAAAGTACCAACCATCATCTGAGCCTGTTGAAAAAATGATACTAATGGACTTGGGTGGTGCTTGGTTGCCACAAATCTTCAGTTTGTACAAAACAAAACAAAAACAAAAACAACAGTATCTGCAAAGTACAGTAAGGTGGAGCATAATAAAGCGAGGTATGCCTGTACTTGGAAAGATGTCTAATTATAGAGTAACAAATGCAGAATAAGCCTAAACCAAACCAACCAATAGACCTCTGTGGTAAAAGGTGTTTAAGAAGATACACTTGGTTATCCCACAGCAAGTGTGGAGAAGGAGGTGGTTAGCTTATTTACATTTTCTTTATATATCTGTGCATTTTGAAGTAAGGGCCTTATAGCTAGATTTTTTTTTTCTTCTGTGAGGCCTACGATACCTAAGAGATGACTTGGTAAAACATTCCAGGGAATAAAATTTCCCTCACCAAGAGCAGCTTTTGTGTGGGAAGTGTTGGTAGAAGGTCTACTTTGCCCAGATCCCCCAGGTTCTGGGGGGCCTGTGCTTGACACAGAGGAAGAAGTACAGAAGCCCTGAGCCATCTGACAGGAAATAGGGCACTGGCCAGGCCACAGCGTTCTGCAGCTTCCCCAGCCTGTACTAGAAATGATCCGGAGGAGGCCTGTACTTCCTCCTCCCTGCCTCCCTCTGCTCACCCCAAGGCCAGGGTGGGAGGGAAAGTGGTTTGTCTGGAGTGCAGGCAGGATTCCATTATGCCACTGTAACAAGTCAGCTCCTTGATTTAAGAAAGGTGAACATACTTTTTTGCAATCTCCCATTGGTGTGGTGGGTCAGAAACCTCTGTAAGGAACTGTCTTCTTTATTAACTGGAATTACTTACCCATGATCCAACTGACTGAACTGAAGCATTGCTGTCTCACAGCTCTTCTCTAAAGATAGTTCTTGTTCTATTCTCCTGCTAGTTTTGTTAGTCCTGCTAATGAAAAAACCTTGCTGTCTGAAGATATGAGAAAAGAACTTCAGCGCCAGCAATGGGAGGAAGAAGAAAGAGAGGCCCTGAAAAGGCCGGTGGGGCCCATACATTATGAAGACATTCGTGAAAATGGTATAATCATCTTGCAACTTTTAAATCACTTTTTTATTTTGAACTATTGGCAAGTGTAAAGGGAAGTATTCACAAAGCAGCAATTCTTACATAGAAGTGAAAGAGTCTGCTTTGGAAATAGAAAGTATCCCCTTTGTTCACTTCACAGCCTAAAAAACACCCATTGGGAATGTCTTCCTAACAGAGAGTCTGTTAATCCAAGTGTTTGTTCTCTAAGAGAAGAGAACATGGCCTATGACTAAAAATTAATGAATTTTTGTTATATTTATCACTTGGAAAACAGGATGAAAACTATTTCTAATGATTTTTGCTTAAGTGTCTTAAAAAACCAAAAAACTGTGCCAAATATCACTGTGTTTCTTTTTGCCAAGTTTCTTACACAATATTTGTCCTGAGTGTAATTTACTGATTAGGGAAACCTATCATCTTTTGTATAATTTTGACTTATTTCAGAGGCCCGGCAACTTGGTGTTGGATATTTTGCCTTTGCCCAAGATAAAGAGTTAAGAAGCAAGCAAATGAAAACTTTAGAGATGCTACGTGAACAGGTACAAATTAAATTCAGAGTTTACGTTAAGAAGGATTTGAGCAGTTGGTTTCTTGTTGGACAATACTGCAAAAAAAATTCTAATATAATATTTAGAAATTTAAATTGATATTCAGGAAGTTAATTGCCATATTATTTTGGGACTTCAGACTTTAAGATTATAGCTGCTCAGAAGTTGATGTCTTAAATTTGCTTTCAACTATGGTTCTTTAAGAGTGGCCTAGCTGACAAAATAGAAAGTTGTTTACAGGATTAAGGAGTAGAACAGAATTGGTTGGTTTCTTGAATGTTAAAGCCTTCCAGGATGCTCTGGGACCTCCTACTAAACTTCAGAAAACATCAGCGGACTTGTGTAAGAGTATTTCAAGGGTCTTCACTTTGAAGATCTCAAGGATAGATTCTTAGAGATGGCATGGAAATCAGTTGGTCTGTCTTTAGAAATAAAATTAGTTATCTCATTTTTAAAAACAAATATGAATTTGATTTGAAGCAGATTTCTAATTTTCTGTCCTCTTCAGACAACAGATCAGAGAACAAAACGAGAAAATATAAAGGAAAAGCGAAAGGCTATGTTAGAAGCAAGACTTGCCAAACTCCGACAAAAAAAGATGAAAAAATCAAAAGAAGATGGGACAGAAGAAGAAAAGAGTGGTACGTCATGGCTTGTGTTTCTAAACTTCAAAAGGAAAACTTTTCGTGCCATCAGTATCTCAATTGTAGGACTGCTAATACGGAAATTAGCTATTGAGTTTTATTCTCTAAGCAAGCACCTTTGAGGCGCTGCCAGGAGTAGTTTTAACAATCAAAGTGAAGCAGAATATTTTTAGGTTGTAGGTAAGGTAATTAACAGTACATTGTATCACTTCATAGAATAGAACTGATAGTTTTGTTGTGTGCATGTATGTTTTAAACCTAATTTTTTTGGTGTGGCTACAGTTTTTGTTGGTTATATGTATATATTTTAAAGAAGAAATACATTCACAAAGTCAGATAATAAAGAATTTACAAATATGATTATAGACAGCTTGCCAAAGGACTGTTAAAACGATTGGAAACTATTAAGTGTTGTGGTCCAACTAGCTCACTATATGAGTTATGCTGGTCTGGGCTAAATTGCCATGACAAAGAGTCCTCTAGACTGCATAGACTGCCTCAAATAAAAGGGAGTCTGCTGTTCTCTTTTAACACGTCAGCGATGGTGGGTGTCCAGGCAGGTAGTAGCACTGCCCCAGATGGCTACCCAGACCCCAGCTTCTTCCTGTCCTGCTGTTCTTGCTAGAGGGTTGTTCTCACTGGCCCAGTCAAAACTGGCCTCTCGACACCTGTTCATGATCCAGCCCTGGGGAATGGGAGAAGAGGGGGTGGGGAACCAGCTTCTTTTTTAGGAATGTGAGTCAGAAGTCACACATCGCCTATATGTTTACATCCCACTGGCCAGAGCCAAGTCCTTGGGCCACCCCTGGATACAGGGGAGACTGGGGAATGGCATCTCTAACGAGGTGACATGTATCCAATGGAAACAAGGAGGCATTTGATCCTAAAAGGAAGAAAGAGAATGTGAGTTTTAGGGGCATATGGAAACCTCTCCAGCCCTCACAGAAGCTATGGACCATTTTCTAATTCTGAGCACAATTTCAATTTAGCTTTCAGTGGAGACCAGAAACTTTTATGAATTGGAAAATCATCAGTTTAGTTTCATATAAATACTGTCTCCCTGTAACATGTTAAGCTTTGCATAGTGTTTATTTTTGCTCTGTTCCTAAACATCTGTCATTTCTACGATAATGCCACCACAATACTTTTTAAAAATCCATTTCCTTTTAAAATATGGCCAAATTTGAATAACCTACAGCTTGTTGCCACTCTTCATCACCACCCTAAGTTCCCTTGCTTTGTTTGAGACCCTTTCTTTAGTTAAGTAATGCGGTCCTTTGATTACTGGTCTGGGGAAACACAGAGACTGAAATGCATCCAACCTGACTTTTAACCCTGGCTCTTGTCACTCTCTATTGTGTAGTATTTGTGAGCTTAATTTTCCTTATCTATAAAATGAGGATACCAATAATGACTTTATTTGGGTTAGTACAGAATTAAATAAACTATTGTGTATAAAGTATTTAGCCCACCGCTTGGGACATAATATGTGCTCAGTAAATAGTGGTTATTACTTCTACTCTCAGGATTAGCATATTTAAAAGAAAAATATTTTAAAGTAGCTTTAAACTTTATTGTAATGAAGTCTTATTCACTTGCAAAAAATAGATGGAGATGTTATTGGGCCTTTGCCAACAGAACCAGAGGCTGTGCCACCTCCACGCATTGCTGCCCAGAGCAGCAAAGTAGAAGTCATCATTCAGGAGAGGAAGGATACCAGGCCCGGAGTGCCACACGTCCGGGAGTGGGACAGAGGAAAAGGTAAGGGGGTGGACTCCAAGGTGTAAAAACCTTTCCAGTAATGGATCTTGCAAGGGGATTTTTCTGGTTTTCCTGATCCAAATGTGATTCTGGTGAGTCTTAATGTTCCTCTGAGACTTAAGGAATTCTCCACATCCTTGAACTTGTTTCTTCTCAATAACCAGACAGTAGCTGTTTGTAAACAGGAGCACTAGAATGGGTAATTACAAAAGACCAGGGTTCACAAGGCATCATGTCAAAGGATAAATTTGTTTTTTAGAACCCCTTTTAGGGAAGTTTTCTGAAATTTGTGCTGCCCTCATATGGTTTTCCAGCTTTGGATTGCTATTTCTCAGGAACCACTTTAAAAATCTTACAAAGGTTTGGTATTTTAATGTAGTCTGTGTTTTTGGCAGTCTCTTTTATGTTCATTTGAAATGATCTGTGTGTCAGTGTATGTACTTGGATACACATATGGTTCCATTGGGTTATACAGATTTTTCTGTAAATAACCTCATGGTTCCCACAGCAGCTTCTCTTTGGAAGATGACTTATGTTTTATGCCTTTTAAAAAGAAATTGTGTCAATACTACTTTACTTTTAACTCTTGCTCTTTGAGCTGATGAGATCCAAGACGAAAGTAAAAGATAGGCAAATAGGTAAGTGCCTTTGGTAAGTGCAGCTGTTAGAAATAGAAATGAAATACCAACTTAGATTTGGACAGGTTCCTTGTGTCTTCTAAAACTCAAAGGACAATATTTGTGTTCGCTATGAAGACCTACAGCAATGTATCAAGCAAGTGTTTACTTTCTCTGTATTTCTCTCTCAAATGTAATCTTAGTGCCTTTTGGCAATGTCTCCAGAGCCTTCGTTGAACCTTTGCCCTTCTGGAAGTGGTCATTCCCTTAGCCTGGTTCCTTATATTTCTGTAGTAATTACCTTCACTTTATATTATAGCTTTGTTATTGCTATCCTTGTTCTTAAGAGAATTTAAGGTGGTTTTTAAGAAATACATACAGTAACAAAAGTGATAACAATACAAATTCGACTGATTCAATGATCAGTTCTAATAATCCTTTTTCTTATTTTCACTAGACTTTTCCTTTGGTTACTGGTCGAAGAGGCAGTCAGATCTCCGGGCGGAGAGAGATCCTGAGTTTGCCCCACCATCGGATTACTTTGTGGGTCAAAAGAGAACTGGTTCTTTCAGTAGCCAGAAGTGGAACAGACCTGGACCTGCACAGAATGACCCGGGGAAGTACCCTGGCCAGAGCCATGACCCCAGCTGTGCACAGACGTCATCCACTCCTGCCCCCAACAGCCCAGCACAAGCCCCCACAGTCACTTTCGAAACTCTGGATGATATGATATCATATTATAAACAAGTGACATGAACTTAAAAACATTCTGACCTGGGTTCGTACTGCTGATGGTGCCTTCCTCTGCCAGAGCGGGGAAAATAACAACTTTGAGGAAGGACTGAACTGTAACTTTCTCTTCCTGTCTTTTCCCTAGAAAACACAGGTTAGATTTGCCAGCAGCGAAAACTGAGTGGGCAGTCTGGCCGTTTGGCTGTCCATTTCTTTCTAATTGGTATGGAGACATTAATCTGGATTTATGTGTAAGCTATGATAAATATTCTGTAATACTTGACACTGAAGAGCCTGTAATTTCTTTTTTTTTCCAAATCCACACCCTAGACTTACTCAGATTTCAGGACTCCATTCCTTTCCTTTTGCAAATAACTGGCAGGTAAGTTCAGTTTCCAGATCAGTTGATGGAGCATCTATCAGGAGGAACTTTTGCCTGTCAAGCAGTGGCAAATGAGGGGGCACTGTGTGGGAAGCAGAGTAATCGAGTCTCCAAGAGGACCCTAAAAATGGTGGGCTATTAAGCAATAACATGAAAATAATAAGGAAGACTAGAGAGGAGAACGTTATAATCCAGAAATGTACAAGTTGAAGTCACTAATTTTTATTGTCATCCCATCCCAAGTGACAATTATCATCACCCATGTATTCAGTAAGTGTGTGTTGTATGATTGGGGCACAAGTGGTAGCTCTTGGGCCTGGTCAGAATGTGAGATGCTCCTTTGCTGTAAGGGTTAGTTTTTCAGCTTGGCCTGTCTTCATTATTCTCCCTCTAGGCTCTTATCACTCTCGGGAGCTGAGTCACTTCAGAAACCTGATTGGGATAGATTTGGGCTGGAGTAAGGGGCAGGTCCCTTTCTCTTTCCTAACAGGTGAGTGATCAGGGCTCCAGAAAGACTACCTGTGCCTGGGTGCTGTCCCCATCCTCTGCCTGCTATGCCTTGGTGTCCTCTTTGCAGCTGCAGACAAGCAGTAGGAATTGGTCACCAGGCCCACAGGGCTCATGGCTGCCTCCCAGGCCAGTTTGTTTGGCTCAGTTTTGCTCCAGGCTTAATGATTACTCCAGTATCCTCTACTCCCAGGATCAAGCAGTATTAGACAAAAATCCCAAATTCCCACGAACTTAACCTCTAAACTCCATATCAAGGGCAGTTTTCAGAACTATTAATGGACATTCTGTCAGCCTAACCAGGCAAATGCCTCTTTTAACAAATATACATTGAAACCGACTGATCTAGCTGTCTTTTTTATGGAAATTGACAAGCTGTCCTAAAATTCATATAGAATTGCAAATGACCCATATTATCCAAAGCAATCTTGAAAAAGAACTAAGTTGGAGGACCCACACTTCCTGATTTCAAGACTTACTACAAAGCTACAGCAATCAAAATCAATGTGGTACTGATACAACGATAAACACATAGAGCAATGGAATACAGACATAAACCCATACACTTATGGTCAATTGATTTTTGACAGTGGTGCCAAGACCATCCGATGGGGAAAGAATAGTGTTTTCGACAGATGATTCTGGGACAACTAACTATCTACATGCAAAATAATGAATTTGAACTCATACCTCACCATATACAAGACCAACACAAAGTGGATCAAAGACGATTGTGACAACTAAAATTACAAAACCAACTGAAACAACTTGTAAGACAAAAGAGCAGACAAAAAGAAAAATTGTAATATTGAAAAAAGTAGAATTATTAGATATCCTAGAATCATAAGAATAAAGGAAAGAAGGAAAACAGTATACAAACATAAGAAAGAAGGGAAGGATGTATAAGGTAGAGCAGAAGGACTCAAGGAAAACTGTGGAGAAGGGACAGGAAAGCTAGTCAGGCAGCAATAGGCCCATGAATGTGGCAGCCCGTGGTCATGGAAGAGGCCACCAAATAACAAACCTATTGTTGCCCAGAACACCTAGGGTGGATGATAAGGTGGTAGGTAGTCTGCATCACTGGCTCATTGATCACTGTCAACTAATAAGTGTAAGTCAGATTTTCTCTAGGATTTCAAAGACTGAATAAACCCATTTCCAATCTCCCTTTAACAGCATGCATTTAGTGTTTTGTGAGCCCGGTTGTTAACAGTATTTTCCATTTCAGACCCAGAGTTCAAGTGTTAACACAATTTTACCGTTTCTCCCAGGCCTGTTTTGTATGAATGTATCCAGCAGATGGCGTTAGAGTTCTTAGACTTCAGAACCACACTAAAACAGCGCTGCCCCAAAGACAGAAGTAAGCCATTGTGTCATTTTCAGTTTTCTGGGATCCACATTTAAAAAGTGAAATTAATTTTATTATATTATATACTTTAATCCAGTATATCTAAAAGATCATTTCAACATTTAATTACTATACAAAAAGTATTAATGAGATATTTTACATTTTTTTCATACCAAGTCTTTAAAATCCACTGTGTATCTACTTAATATGAATTTTTATCATGGATACTTGATCTGTATTTAGATTTCATAAAGTATATAGTTTAACAAATAGGTTCACATACCCACATTGTTCCAACATAACCATGTTTAAAAGTTTGCTAATAACTGAATCAAGTGCCAAGTTTTAAATTAATAAAATTAAAATTTAGTTTCTTAGTCATATTAACCATTATTTCAGATTCTCAAAAGACACATCTAGTGCTACTGTACTGCACAGCACATCTCTAAATGATCTGTTTTTACATGCTCTAGGGTCTGACTACACATAATCTTCCCATTAGTAGTAACTAAAGGATTGACAGTTTCTTCCAGGCGTACATGAAACATTCAAGACAGTCTTATGGCTGTGTTTAACTTGGTGAAACCTCTTGTCAGAAAACATGACCACACCTGATTCATGAGTGTAGAACAAATGAAATGTTTTGGATCAGAAATTGGTTTGAATTATTTGTTTTCATTTTCATCTTTTCTCAGGCCTTTGTGTGTTTTGATATGGTTTGTTTGAATTGGCTAAATAAATCATTTTGTTTCCTTGCACAATTCCCAAAGGAGAAACTTTAAATCAGTATACATGAGATTCCTGTTATGGTTAGCCATACGTTAGCCAAAGACTTGTGGTATAGTTTATTTCCTCTTAAAGCCATAGTGCAGCCCATGATGTGGTTTTCAACTAACCTTGTTGTGACATACAGATGAGGCAGCAGAATTTAGAATTTGGAGCTGGGGTGGGTACTGGTCTTTACAGTTACTACAACATAGAGTAGCCATACCATATGCATTTAGTTTCTTTTTCAGTCAGTAAATTGAACTAAGTCAGTTATATGTCAAGCAGTTCCTATAAAAAACTACATGGCTAAGGTAAGTGATGATAATTGAAAATAATTTGTTAACCACTTGAAAACCATGAGTGAAAATGAAATTCCCCTGGTCTTCCCACTTGCCTTGCAAGCTGCCTTGATGAAGCACTTTGCTAGTGTAGGTTGTGGACATATAGCTTAATGTTTAAAGTGTGTGTGAGGGTTGAGGTGGAATGGCGGGGAGAGGGAAATCTAGGAAGACTGGAAAAATCAAAATAATCAAATGAAGCAAGTTGTTTAGTGAAAACCTGTCACCTAGGCCTAGTATTGATTTTTTTTTTTTTTCTTTTTGGTATGTGGGCAGCTCCCTGACTGGGAATCGAACCCAGGCTGCAGCGCCTACAGCGCCAGCACCGATGCCCTAAGCCACTAAACCATCAGGGAACTCCCTAGTATTGATCTTCTGTTACTGTTTCTTAATCAATTCTGGGCTACATTTATATATTCATGCCTAGTAGATGTGTGTCTGTCCAGTGATGGGAATGCTTTGAAATATTACTTCTTTTTTCACCCTTAAGTTAAACATCTTTCTCTATTACATTTCTAACTGCCATGTTCACCCTAATTCTGAAAGCTCACCTACTTGGTGGCAGTTTTGCCTGGTTTAACCATTTTCCCTGGGGTATATTATATTCTGTTTCTATTTGATC
Source organism: Lyroderma lyra (assembly GCA_004026885.1). Classification (NCBI taxonomy): domain Eukaryota; kingdom Metazoa; phylum Chordata; class Mammalia; order Chiroptera; family Megadermatidae; genus Lyroderma; species Lyroderma lyra. Next base: position 106,671 of record PVJL010003293.1, read on the forward strand.
ATTATCAGTATTAAACTTCCTTGAACTTGAGCATCGGGGATATCTTTAGAGACTTGATCCCTCACTCTCTCTCACCCTGCCCCATTGAGGGGCATTTCCTGCAGAGGTTCCTCTTCATACATAGAGTCAGGTTCGTTCAAGATTGCTTATGAAAACCAGAAAACATAAGAATGGGCCTTCTTCCCAGGTTACAAGTGTGTCTGAGAACAATGCTCCTTGTCTTCGTAGGGAACCCATGTTTTATTAATATTTATTGTCTTTCCAAAATAATCATCCTTACCTTAAAAAGATAAGGCTTTATATCTCTTCCCATTGCGATCTGCATAGGTTTTTATAGGATGTGTAATCAATGTGAACATACCATTTGGGATTTTTCCCCTTCATTTAACATTACATTGAAAACTGCTCGATTATTTTAAATTGCTGCCTAATAGTTCATCAAATTAATATACATAGTTGGTAAATACTTCCTCAGTTGTTGACTGGCTGCATTATGTCACTATTAGGAATAAGATGGCTATAAGCATCTTTTTGTTTCATTTAACCAACATTGATCTTTATCCCAGTACCTTCCCTCCCCTGTTTCAACCATCCCCTTGGGCATATTTGCAGAACTGAGATCACTGGGTCAAAGGGATGATCATTTTTATGTTTCTTGATGGGTCTTCTCAGGAGACCTGTCTTAATAAGGGCCTTTGGTGCCACAGTAAATTTCTCTGGTGGAGGATGCAAGTGGTTTGTAAGTGAATTTCACTCCAGTATGAGGGGTGGCTAGGAGGGCCCAGCTTCTCATGTAAACCTTACTTGGTGGCGGTTCAGTATGCATGATCATTTATCCTGGCCCCAGCTCTGCTTAGATCCGCTCTCTGTTGCTCTGCCTTTTCTTCTCATCTGCTAGGACAATTCAAGCATCTATCCTGAACTGTTTATATACTGAGCAGTAGAGAGGACAGCATCAATAAGTTTTCCCAGTCCCATCTCCACTTCTGTCATGCATCAAGTGAGGGCTCATTCTCATGCCTGTCCTAGCCTAAAGCCCTGCTTGCTCACAGATTGCAGTCCTGCAGTTACGTCTGGACTGCTCACTGTCCTTATCACAGTGTTTCTGATTAAAACCAGAGAGAGCCAAAACTAGAGAAAATAGCAAAGAAAGCTGGGACCAGATAACCTGAGGGAGCTACATTTCATTTTGTTTTTATTAGTATAAAGCTGTATGTACTTCTATCCAAAAACGTATTCTTGGATCAGTGCCAGTAAAAGGAAAGAAGTAGGCCCTTTCTATGTCCTTTAAATCTGTACTTGAATTTCCCCCTCAGCTTCATTCTAGTTACGTGCACTTGGTTTTCCTAAAAGCTGCTCTGAATTTTTCCCCTTTGCACCCCTGATCTCTTTGTGCCCCACTGTGCGCCCTGGCAGTTTCTTGTGTCTGTGCCATTTAAATACCCTTCCAGGGGCACCGAGGACTGAGAATCCCTTTTTACTGTAGGCTGCAATCAGGCTGCCGTAGGTGCTGCCCCACTCCTTGGCTAATTCCTCCGGCAGGTGTACATCTCACACACTCCTTTCCACCCCACTTTCCCACCACATTGCTTGCAATAAAAAGTACCAATGCCTCCTTGCAGTCCTTTGGGGGTTTCCTATCACCTACAGGATGAAGTACAGGCTCCTCTCAGCTGGCCCCTGCCCACCCCTCCCACAAGGCCCTCCCCCAACCATACCAACCTGTGACATCATCTAGTTACTTTCCAGGCTATTTAAAGCCTTCAGCCTGAGCAAGCGCTGTTCCCATCACCTGGAATGTTTGATAGTCAGCTTCTATTTATGGACCAGTTTCTGTCATTTCCATTGTGCAGCTCCTCTGACCACTTCAACTAATTACCTTTTTCTGCTTAACATTCATTGAGCACTTAACTCTGCTAGGCATAGTGCCAACCTTTTACATGTATCTCCTCAAATTAATCCTCATGGTCCTGGGAGGTGGAGACTAGTGTCCATACGGGGCCCTTGAGAGCATCCCACAGATCAAGTGCTAGGCTCAAGGTCACATAGCCTGAGCCAGTGACACTGTGTCCTCTGGACTTTCATTCTGCTTTGCAGAGAGCACTCTGACTTGTCATTGTAGCCTGGTGTGCATGCCTCTCCCCTCATTTCTGTCCTTCTCCTAGCCTGGAACAGAGGAAACAGGCAGCAAATTGTAGAATGAAGGTGGCACTGGGCCCATGGTCATCATTTATGTGCTTTATAAGCTTCTTACATAACCTTTTCATTTCTTTGTGGGAGTTGTTTCTTGAAACTGTGCTTATAGCCCTCTACATGGATCTCTTAGGCTACCTGTCATACCTCAATACACAAAATATTTTTCATTTTCTTGCATGTGGCAGCATTGTACTTAGTGTTTTGGAGACTTTAAAAAAAGAGGACTTTGTCCCTGCCCTCGTAGAGATGAGACTTACTACATGGGTTGTAATAGCAATTAAAAACAATACATTTGAGTGTTTGTGTTGAGTATTTGATTACATAACAAATGCATGCCATCCAAGGCCCTTTATGATCTGATTCTAGGCCACATTTTCAACTTCATCTTCTACTCTCCCATAGACCTCTGAGATCCCAACCATACTAATGTGTTTTGTGTTCTCTGAACCCACCATGCTTTAAATGTCTTATGCTTTGTACATACTGTTCTTTTTGCCAAGAATGCCTTCTCCTTCCTATCTTCCTGGAACTTCTTTTTTATATAATTATTTTCAATTATGGTTGACATATTAGTTTCAAGTACACAACATAGTGATTAGACATTTATATAAGTCTAGAACCCATCTGACCCCGTACATAGTTATTACATTCTTACTGACTGTATTCTCTGTGCTGTACTTTACATCCCCATAACTGTTTTTATAATTAGCAATTTGCACAACTTAACCCCTTTCCCTTTTTCACCCACGGGCAACATCTTACTCATCTTTGATGACAATCTTCAGTATGATTCATATGTTCTCTAAGTCAGTTTTGTACGTTTCTTGTCTGTTAAACATTGAGCTACTAGAGGGCAAGGCCCATGTCTCAGTGATGGAAAAATTAATGAATGACAAGATAAAAACTGGGTAATTGGAAAGGAGGGGGGGATGGTGTTCCAGCATGGCTGGTTGTCAGTTAAGAATCACATGTGGGAGTTCCCTGATGGTGTAGTGACTTAAGGCTTCAGTGCTGGCGCTGTCAGCACTGCGGTCTGGGTTCGATTCCCAGTCAGAGAGCTACCCACATACCAAAAAGCAAAACACAAACAAACAAACAAAAAAAAGAATCACATGTGACTGCAAGAATAGAGATCTGAATAAAGTGGCTTAAAGGGATCAGGGTTCATTCTCTCACACGAAAAGAAGTTTGGAGGCAGATGGTTAAGTTCTGGTATCTGGTGCCATGATGTATCAGGAGCCAGACTCTGTTGCTCCACTCGGCTGCCTTTAATGCATGGCTTCCAACTTCAAGGTAACCTCCTGGCTCCAAATGGCTGGTGGAGCTACAGCCATCACATCTATTCCAGAAGAATGAGAAGGCCAGTGAATAAAGAAAACATGTTCTCTCCATGAAGGCAGCTTTGTTTAAACAGATTTTTCAGGTTCCTACCCAATAGCTTCCACCTTTATCTCATAGGCCAGAATGTAGTCACATGGTCACTTCTAGCTGAATTTTGAAGAGATAAATATATAGTAATAAATATAGGTTATTTGTACATTTAAAAAAACAGCTTTTAGGTCTGAATAGACTTTTCTCCAAAGAAAATATAAGTTGGCCAGTAGCACATGAAAAGATATCACTAGGGAAATGCAAATCAAAACCACAATGAGATTACACTTACCATCTTCTAGGATGACACTACAATAAAAAAAAAAAAAAAAGAAGAAGAAAAAGAACAGTGGCATGGACATGGAGAAACTCCTCTGTTGAAGGTGGGGCTGTAAAATGGTGCAACCACTTTGGGAACCAGTCTGGCATTTCCTCAAAATATTAAACACTTAGTTACCATATAACCCAGACATTTTACTCCTAGGTATATACTCAAGAGAATGAATACATCTGTCCACACAAAAATTTGTACATGAATATTCATAGAGGCATTATTTGTAATAGCCAAAAAGTGGAAACAACCAAAATAGTCATCAAATAATGAATAGATCAACAAATTGTGGTATAGCCATGTAAATAGGATATTATTCTACCATAAAAGTGAAGTACTAATATCTCCTATAACATGGATGAACCTCAAAAACACTATGCTGAGTGAAAGAAGCCAGTCACAGAAGGCCACATATTATATGATTCCATTTATATGAAATGTCCAGAACAAGCAAATTTATAAAGACAGAAACTAAATTAGTGGTTGCCTGGGGAGAAGGGGGAATGGTGAGTGACTGTTAATGGCTTTCTTTATGGGGTGATAAAAATGTTCTAAAATGCGGTAGTTGTATTGGTTGCACAACTTTGAATATACTAAGGACCATTGTACACTTTTAAAAGACTGAATTGTATGGTATGTGAATTATATCTCAATAAAGCTGTTTTAAAAATCAGCTTTTATCTGTAAAACATATCTTCAAAATTAACCTCAAAGGAAAGGAACTGGTAGGGGGTAGGGAGAAGTTCCTCAAACCAGTTAACATTTCAAGGATTTTATTTGTCTTCTCTTCATCCGAGCCCTGGCTTTAAAAAAAAAGGCCCTGCACCGTCAGGGTCAGATCCTCTGGCTGGCTGCCCAGATGACTGAGATTCTGAGTGCTCTCTTTGTTCCATAGACTTATCATTTAAAAACGAACCTATTTTTCCAAGTCTCCAGAGCTGAGGGGTAGAGATGCCAGGGGGTCAGCAAATAGACATAGGAAGCCACTTTATCTGCAAGCCAGCCGGATGTCAGAAGGGCTTGCTCTATGGGACTCTTGTTCTTTGGAGCTTTTGTCACTGATAGATGGACAGAGGCAGCTCAAAGGCAGTGGGAGAGTAGTGTCGCCTTTGGAAAGACCTCTGTGCTGGAAGTCTACAGACAGATGACTCTTGACCAAGAATTGTCTCTCTCTGCCTGATTCCTCATCAGTAAAATCAGAGAGGTAATACGACCTGTGGCCTTCTCGCCCAGGGTGGTTTCACTAGATCACAGGTGTCAACCTGCTCTATAAAGGCTGAGGATGGGGTCCTAAAATAGTGAACTTGGGGTGGCTTCAGAGGACATGGTTTGAAAAGTGAAAGAATGAAAATGGTCTGGCAGGAGAAGATGGCCATCGACATGGTGGGGAGTGGTGGTCAGGCCGAAGGTGAGAGAATTAATGGTTGGAAGGCTGAGATGACAAGGATCGTCAGAAGACACCAGCTCTTTCACTGATCTAAAGACCACTGTTACTATTAGTAGCAAATGTGCTCACTGGGGCCGGTTAAGTCAGACAGTGGGGGCAACTCACTCACACTGCATGGAAATGCTGGCAGATGTGATCAGAGGGGGCTCCCTGCCCTCTTCTGCCCTCAGCATCCCTTAGATCAACCTTTCCTATGTGTTCTGGATTCTTTTTGTTTGTTTGTTTGTTTATGTGGGTAGTTCCCTGGCTGGGAATCGAACCCAGACCGCAGCGTTGACAGTGCCGAAGCCTTAGCTACCACACCACCAGGAAATGCCCCATGTTCTGGATTCTTGAGCATCTTTCATGGAGCTTCATATTCTAACAAAGCCCCTCAGGAATTAAGAGAATAATCATTTTTATGTAATGTAAGATAAAAAAATGACTTTACATCTTTGTAAATGTATTTTAGATTGATATGTGAACAATGGTATGTCCTAATGGGGTTCATTTTGATCAGATCTGATTGATCAAATGAAACTTTCAGATCTGATTACAAAACCCTAGACATTTATTTGCAGGTTTTTTTCTAGCTATTTGTGTTCATCAAATTGTTCTTCACACTCCTCCTCTTCAACCAGTGGTCTATTTTTTATATAAATTAAGAAGATAAGAATAGAACACAGTTTAGAGGAATGCTAGGGTAAAAGCTACCTGGTAGCATATAATGGTGTTCAGCTGACCCAGATGTGAATATATTTGTCTGCTAAACTCACAGCCACATATGTGTACTTGGTGAGCCCTCAGAACTCTCAAGAAGTTCTGTTAAAGTGAGGAAATAGTTATTATAGCTGATTGATTTTATGGTACACATTTCCCTCATTTTAACATCTCTGAAATTGTGATGTCTTAATAGTCAATGGCATCTTACATTGATTTTTTTTTTCTTGTAAGATGGTGTATCAATTATGTCAAATCTTAGATTTGATGAAATGTGGCAAATGATTAGTCATTGAATTAAGAAAACTCATTCTCCTCATTCTTTCCTGTCTGCCCTGGGAAATGTTGAACAATTCTATGCCCATTCTTGCATTGCAATCAGGAGCTTACACACCCAGAAAGCTTATCACCTTCCTCCAGAGAGAGCCAGCAAAACATCTTTTTGTTTTTGCAGGTTTTTATTAATAGACCACAGGCACATCTTCCAACCACAGATCTCTAACTACAAAAGGTATTATGGAACCTTTCTCCCTTTCCCATCTTTTCCATTCTTCCAGCCCTTGAAATCCCTCCATAGGCCCTCAGTTTGTGTGACTACCTGGATGCATTTCTGGAACCCTTTCCAAAGTGACTCACTCATCCACATACCACAGACAACTATCAGAGGTATCTCAAGGAAGAAAAGGGAGGTGGGCATCCCTTTACCCTACTGTGGAGGGAGTGACCAGTTATGTCCTTATTCTTTCTGAATAGGAGCTGCTTGCTCAGTGACCTATAAGGGCCATTTCAGAACTTCCATTCTCTCTGTCTCCAAGGCTTTACCTTAGGTAAGAACTTTCTCTCTCCTTTACCTCTCAGTATTCTCTGACTCCTCACAGCTGAAGGTCCCTATTGTCAGAGATGGACAGTATCACCTAGCAGTATGCGTGCTCTAGCAACATGAACATCAAGAGTAACCGAGAACTGTACCTGCAGTACACAGCCATGGCCCCCAAGTTGTTGGCCGACGTCTCCAAATTGCTCATCGTTTGTCGGAACTCAGGCATTGCTGTACCTAAGGGCATCAGAAACATCTTCGAGTTCACTTGGGAAGAGCTCATCACTGACCCCATGGTTCCTACCCCATCTGACATCCTGGGCCTTGAGATCAGCATTGGACCCCCACTTGTGGAGCGTGTGGAATCAACCCCCATGCAGACTACCATCCAGAAGAAGCGACAGCCACCACCAGTCCCACCACCCCCAAAGCTACACACATCCACTGTGCCAGCCAAGTGTTCCACCTCTCGCTTTCCTGGCCATCAGGCACACTTTGGCCAGGAGACCCTCCACAAGTTCCAGCGGCAGTCTATCCACCTGCTAACAGAACTGCTCACCCTGAAGATGAAGGCCATGGTGGAGTCTGTGTCTGGTAAGGCTGGCTTGTCAGACTCTTTTCCATTTTTTCTGGGCCTGGGAGGGTCTGCATGGACCAATGTGTGTGTCCACCACACCCACCCCAAACAAGTATATAAGGTTGCACTGAGAACAGGTGGCAGCCATGGGTCTGCTGGAGGAATTGAACTCCTTCCACTACCACCCCCAAGCATCATCTTCTCGCCACTCTCTGTTCTCCACTTTTTCCTCCCATTCTCCCAGTGGTGCAAAGGTAGAGAGAGGTGGCACCCAAGAGGAGGGTGCATGTGGAGTTGCCAGTCAGGAGGGACAGTTGGTGAGTGGCAAGAAAGAGCCCAGTAGAGCCAGAATCATGTAGAATTATGAGAACTGTTCATCCACAGTGAGGGAGTCATCCCAAAATTGAGGCCAAGACCTGGAGCCACATCAGTAATGAAGCCTTCTGGATGCTGCATTGTTTTAAATACCAACATTGGTTCCCAGGTCTGTGGGTAAGAAGAGAGAAGGACAAAGGGGACAGAGAACAAAATGCTACCTGACAGGCTTTGAGAGCTCAAGACCCTTCTATTAGGAGCCCCCTCACATTTACTTACCCTAAGAATAAATCTTCACTCTACCATTATTTCCTGGGCCATTTATGGAGATCCTTTATTGGAAGCATTAGCCCTATACAGGGAAGAAAATGTGTTGCTTTGATGATTCCTTTGGTAGGTGCCAACCCCCGGGAGATCACAAGGCGCTTCGTGGAGGCCAGCCAGCTCCTCCACCTAAATGCCAAGGAGATGGCTTTTGACTACCTGATTGGCACAGTCGGGAGAAGTAACTATGCTTTTGGAATGATGGGGAAAGGTGAGTGGCCAAAATTCAGCCCTTAGGTGAAAATTCAGACAATACCAATCAGTGCAATGGAAAGGTGAAACCCCCAGGTGAAATGTTTGACATTTCCGAGAGTTTGAGGTGGATATGGAGTAATGGATTCTCAAATGCTGCAGGTGAGTGTATAAACTGGTGCAGTTTCCGTGGAGAGCAGTTTGGTTGTATCTGAGAGGTGGGAGGCACTTTAACATCTTACAGCCCAGCAGTATTTCTCGTAGGTCATTCCCTAGAGCTGTGCTTCTCAAACTCTCCACCCTGAAGGAACAATTTGTAAATTTCTAATCTCTCATGGACCAACCCTTTTAAAAATATGATAAAGATGTCACAGAAACATCAAATTACTACAAAGGTTTCTAAATGTTTTTCTGTTTTTGTGCTTACCTGGTCATGGCCTTGTGTGGTTCTTACCAGTCCACAGGCCGCACTTGACAGTCACACTTAGCATATGTGTGCAAGAAGTCATACCAGAATGCTTATTGCAGAATCATTTGGGGTGGGAAAAAAATTGGAAACAACCTAAAATGTCTATCAACAGGAGAAAGTAAGTTATAGTCTATTTAGACAATGGAACAAAATGAGATGTGAAAATAAAAATGAATCAAGCATTAAAACATGTATATCAATGGAGATAAATATCAAAAGATAGTGTTAAGCACAAAAAAAGAAGTGAGTTCTAGATGGATACATTTGGTATGATACTATTTAAATAAAGTTTAAAAGATTACAAAGTATTAAATTACTAATTATGTGGATACATTATACAAAAGATGAGTATAAAAAGCATGAAGGGGAATGTTAGATGCCAAATTGGAGAAACTGATCTTTGGAGAAGGGAATGGATCCAGAAGATACAGTGATTCAGTCATATCTGTAAGGTATCTCTTAAGCTTAGTGGATATACAGGTACTCATTTTGAATGCCTAAAAGTACTCACTGTTAGGAGGTTTCACAGGAAAGCATAAAAAATTCATACAATATTCTCCCTTTATCTGCATTTTCACTTCCCAAGTGAAGTTTGAAAGTATAAAATGGAAAATTCCTAAGTTTTAAATTGTATACCATTCTGAGTAGTATGATGAAATCTCACCATCTTACTCCTTCCCACCCAAGACATGAATCATCCCTTTGTCTAGCATATCCACTTTGTAAATACTCCCTACCTGTTAGTCACTTAGTAGCCATCTTGGTTATCTGAGTGACAGTTGCAGTATATCACAGTGTTTGTGTTCAAGTATCCCTTATTTTACTTAATAAAGGCCCCAAAGCACAAGAATAGTAGTGCTGGCAGTTTAGAAATGCCAAAGAGAAGCAGTGAAATGCTTTCTTTAAGTGAAAAAGTAAAACTTCTAGACTTAATAAGGAAAGAAAAAAATCATATGCTGACGTTGCTAAATTCTACAGTAAGAACAAATCTACCCATAAAATTATGAAGAAGGAAAACAAAATTCATGCTGATTTTGCTGTTGCACCTCAAACTGCAAAAGTTACGGCCACAGTGTGTGATGCATGCTTAGTGAAAATGAAAAGGGCATTACATTTGTGGGTAGAAGACGTGAACAGAAAACGTGTTCCGATTAATGGCAGTGTGTTGCTCCAGAAAGCATGGAGCCTACAAAGACTTCAGGGGGTTCCCTGGTGGTGTAGTGGCTGGGCTTCAGTGCTCCCAACGCCGTGGCCTGTGTTCGAGTCCCAGCCAGGGAACCACCAAAAAAAAAAAAAAAAAAGCTTCAACGAGGGATCCCCCAAAACAAGTGACACTGAGCCATTTACTACAAGTAAGGGATGGTTACACAGATTCAGGAATAGGTTTGGACTGAAAAATATAAAAATTACTAGAGAGAAGGAGATACCACACTCACTTGACTTTTATTACAATATATTGTTATAATTGTTCTATTTTATTATTGTTAATCTCTCTACATACATACATATGTGCATATGTACATACATACATACTGTTTGGTACTATGCTTGGTTTCAGACATCCACTGGCAGATTTCAAACATATCTCTTGTGACTAAGGAGGGACTACTGTATCTCATAATTATTCACCCTCACCTATAACATTTATCCCCGTTTAGCATCTCTCCTATCCACTGAATGTTTGTCAGGCTCCTCTTGATGATCAGAGGTTAAACATCTGATAATAATATGCACATACAGTGCAAATAAATCACATACTAAAATTACAAACCTTGGTGGTGGGGAATGTGGATTTCATGAAGTCAGTGAAAGTATATTGGAGAGCTGCATGATTCCCATGTGCAGCCACTGATGAGTGACACAATGAAGTGAACTACTGAAGACAGGAAAACTGTCTAGGATGATGGAGAAAGGATGACTTGGCTATCAAAGATTTAAGATAAAAATCGATAAAGCTCTTGGATATTTTTGCAAAAGGCAAATATGAAGGAACTCCTGTTTTATTGCTATCATATACCATTCAGGGAGAAAAATGACACACACTCATTTTTATTTCTTATAAGAATTAGCATGTGCTTACACTACCAATGAATTTTTGTTAAATATAACATAAATAAAGGTTGTTTTGATAAATTTTGTTTTCCTTTTCTAAGATAAAATCCCATTTTCCCCTATACTATTTACCATGAAATGGAGGTCTCTGTTTTAGGGGACTTTACTCCGTGCTGGTTCTGTTCAGGATCAGCTGTGCCCTGGTAACACAGTTCCTCTAATTATGCTGTAACTATTTATGCACTTGGTTACCGGCGTATACGGAGTTCTGCACCTTGTGTTCCATATAGGGCTTAGAGATCCATCTCGTTTGGGGGAACAGCTGCCTGTTGGTCTTTTTATGGGTAGGAAAGTCCCATGGGGGCTGCCATGGTAGTTCTGGCCCAAGCACACACCCTCAGACCTGTCCATGCTGCTCTTCCACCGGAACATTATTATGTTTCCTCTCTTAAAAAGGAAACCGTTGTCACCATTAGCACTCCACCTCATAAGGTGTTTAAGCATTCTTGCAGGATCACTGACCTGTGACATAGTGGCTTTCAATGTCCCTCATGGGTTTTGGTTAATCTAATGGAAGAGAACTTGCTGAGAGCTGAGCTGAACTCTGGAGAACCCTTTGGTGATTTCGGTATTCTGCTGCATTAGTGGAGAGCAGGGAAAGCCTCCCCCTTCCATCGCATTCCCCAGGAAATCTCTCTCACTTGTCACATCTGTTCCAGACATTCTTCTCTTTAAACAAGTGTAGGGTTTGAAAAGAAAATCTAAATGACAAAATATAAAATGAAGGAGCTATCCATTTTTGGTAAAGAATTCACTTAGAAGGGGTTGAATTACATAGCTCTCCCAGGGCAATAAGGAGATGCAAACTGCCCATTTATTTTGCATGTATTTTGCTTTTCTAGACCATCTTATTGTGTGAGGTAGAACAAAGTTATCACTGAGTCTGGAGTATTCCTCCCTTAAAGCTATAGCCAGAATATACCCCTTCCATAGGATTAAGATTGTTTGTTTGTTTGTTTGTTTGTTCGTTTGTTTTAATAATATTGCCATCAACCAAAAGATTGGTTCCAGCCTTTTCTCCTGTCCTAATACTGATTATTCTTGGCTTGTCATGAAAGAAAACTGAACTGCTTCTTGACTTTCAGTTGATGACAATATTATTCAGACATTAAAAAGAAGAAAGCAATCTTGTCATCTTTATATATATTTATATTTTTTTTACTTATGGAATTTTCTTTGTGGTCCTCTATATATGAGGCCTGCCTGGAAAGTACTCAGGCATTTAATATGAAAAACATAGGCATTTATGACTGAATTTTTTTCTGGAAAGCCCTCATAACATATGTGTATGTGTATATATATGTATATATACTCTGTATGTATATATATGTATGTATATTTAATTGTTTTAAAAAGAAATTGCAGTTTTCTATTTCTCAGTTTCCTTTACTTAACAAACACAAATGTTTTTCAACATGGCTATTACTTGTAATAATTGTCATTTTGAATGAGTATAGATTCCTTCCAATGTTTATGTTCTATAATTAACCAAATGCTTAGGTCCAGATTTTTTATTATTAGTATAATATACACTATAATATACAACTTTATATACATCAATTCTTATTTCTGTTGTATTGGTGATTCTGATTGATTACCCAGGAGAGGACTTATTGGAGCAGAAAAGTCTCAATATGTATTTAGCTATTGCTAAACATTGCTTTCTTGATGGATTTTCCCCTATACAAGCAGCATTTACTAGTTTTATTCCCTCTTTACCAGCATTGGCTATTGTTAGTTCTTTTCATTTCTGCTAAGTTAGAAGGTACTGAAAATTGTTCTACTTTCAATTTTTGGATCACTAGTGAAGTTAAATAATTATGCGTTCCCATCATCCAGTGTTCAGTCTTAGGTTATAATCTTCATCTACTTGTATAGTCAGGTTTGCTAGTTTCATTATGAATTTGAATTGCTTAACTTTTCCTAATGATTTCCTGCCTAACCAGGAAGTAACTATGTTTGGGGGAATAATAAGTAAAAGATTTAATGAGATTTATATAAGAATGCTCAAGATTTTCTACTAGTAATGGGGGTGTTAAATTTTAATACTTAAGTGGTCAAATAATCAATCATTTTGCACAAGACAGTGTAATTCTGCAAGAGACTGATCTAGTTGTTGAAGAAGCACCTGATTTCTGTGGCTTTAATAAGGGAAAATAGATTACTGTAAATTCCCTTTTAGCTGGATCAGTATTTATTCTCTTGACTTAATGCAGCAGTTATGCCTGCATTTGCCTTTCAGGAACATCACTTTTTGTGCTTGCTTGCTGTTCCCTACTCCATGTTCTGGTGTCATTTCACTCTAAAGTGATAGTGGAGGGGGAAGGGGTACTGTAGAGAGGAACCTTAATTCCCCTTAATTACTCTGAGTCTGCCTGTACATTTAAAAGTCTTTTTATTCCACTGTTTGGTTGTTTAGTACAATAGTACATTTTTGGTTAAAAACGTAAAATTTAAAACACCAAAAACGGAGTCTCTCTCTTTTACACTCCAGAGTCCTTGATGAACATGTCGGCCATTGGAGTGAACTCACCATACCAGCTTGTCTATGAGGTCTCTACTGGTTGTATGAGCTTTTCCCTCTCAACTGGAAAGGAAACCAAGAAGAAAGCAGGTAATAGTGGTTCCCAGCAAGACCTCTTGGCCAATCTGTGGTGGTAGAGGAGGGGATTGGGAGAGGGATAGATAGAGGAGTCCCTGTTTAGATCAAAGGCATAGTTTGATTTGGTTTTCTGATAGGAAGGATACAAGGCTGTCCTGGCTGTTGACAGAAGCTATTGACACAGATTCTTTTCCATGAAGCTGATGCATCTCAACCTTCTCACTCCACAGTGCAGACAGATCATTTGAATGTTTACATACCCTCCATTCCTGGTGATGTGTTTCCCCTCACCTGGGATAATACCCCTCTCAAAGGCACATTTGCATCCTCTCATGATGAAAGACATGAATACAAATATCAGAGAAGCTCAATGGATTCCAAGTAAGCTGAACTCAGAGACCCAGGCCAAGATACATTATAATCAAACTTTCAAAAGACAAGGACAGAGAATCTTGAAAGCAGCAAAAGAAAAGCAAATCATTACATACAAGTAATCCTCAATAAGATTATGAACAGATTTCTCATCAGAAACTTTGGAGGCCACAGGTACTGGCCTGATATATTCAAAGCACTTAAAAAAAAAAACAACCCTCCCAACCCCAAATTTTATATCCAGCAAAACTGTCCTTCAGCAGTGAGCAAGATATTAAAAACCTGAGGGAGTTTGTGACCACTAGACCAACCCTGCAAGGAACACTCAAGGGGGTTCTTCAAGAGGAAATAAAAGGACACTAGAGAGTACCTGGAAACAATATGGGGAAATAAAGATTTCAATAAAGGAAAATACATGGACAATTATAAAAGCTAGTAGTATTATAACCATGGTTAGTAAAACTGTACTTTTTTCCTACATGATTTAAAAGACCAATACATTTACAAACATATTATTAGTATAAAAGCTAGTATTACTGTAACTTTGGTTTATAACTCCAAGTCTTGTTTTCTACATAATTTAAAAGACTAATGCATTTAAAAGAACTGCTAGTTTATGTTTTGGGGCACATAATACATAAAGATATACTTTTGTGACATCAACAGTTGAAAGAAATAGAGGCAAACTGTAAAGGAGGAGAGTTTTCATATGTTGGTGAAATTAAAAATTTAAATTAGAGTGTTATAATTTTAGGATATTAAATGTAATCCCCATTTTGTCAGATTTTGGCTACAACAACAGCTCTGATGGCCATTCCAGAAAGAGTTCCAAAATTATTTTGAAGCGTAGATTAGGTGCTGGTGTTGATGCATAGCTTCCCAAGGGGTGTATTTCAAAGGTGACTGTAGTGATACTCCGCAATGAGGTATGTAGCACTTTTTCTAGGATGAGTTCATGAAATTAATTGTCTGACCTCATAGGAAGCAAAAACTGACAGATTAAAGACAGAAAATAGACAGTTCTATAATAATAGTTGGAAATTTTGTTACTCCATTCACAATGATGGAAAAAACAATCAGAAGATAAATGAGAACAGAGGGCTTTAACTCCATAAACCAACTAATTCTAATAGACATATACAGAATACAAACAACAATAACAGAATATATATTCTTCTAAGTGCACATGGGATATTTTCCAGAACAAGCCATATATTAAGCCACAAATTAAGTCTCAATAGACTTAAAAATATACAGAATTTCTCCAACCACAATGGAATAAAATTAGCAAGTAACAACAGAAGAAAAAGTGGAAATTTCACAGAATTGTGGAAATGAAATAACACACTCTTAAACAACTGACAGATCAAAGTAAAAATCATGAACGAAATTAGAAATTATTTAGAGATGAATGGAAATGAATACACAACATACCAAAACTTATGGAATGCAGAGAAAGTGATACTAAGGGGGAAATTTATAGTTATAAATGCTTACATTAAAAGACAAGAAAGATCGCAAATGAACAACCTAACTTTAGGAGCTAGGAAAAAAAGAAAAGAAAAGAAAACTAAACCCAAAGCTAGAGAAGGAAGGAAATAATAAAGATTAGAGCAGAGATACATGAAATAGAGAAATAAAAAAAAAGAGAAAAATCAGTGAAACCAAAATGTGATTCTTTGAAAACATCAACATAATCTTTAGATCCACTAAGAAAAGACTCAAATTACTAAAATAAATTAATAGCGGAACATTACTACTAATTCTACAGAATAAAAAGGATTATAAGAGAGTACTATGAGCAATTGTACACCAAAAATTGGATAAGCTACATAAAATGAACAAATTCCTAGAAACACAAGACCTGCCAAGACTCTCATGAAGTAATAGAAAATATGAATAGACATTAATAAATAGTAAGGAGATTGGGTTAGTAATAAAAAAAACTGCCAACAAAGGAAAGCCCTGGACCTGATGGCTTCAGTGGTGAATTCTACCAAACATTTAAAGAAGATTTAATGCCAGTCATTTGCAAACTTTCCCCCCAAATTAGAGGGAACACTTCCCAACTTACTTCGTAAGGCCAACATTACCCTGATTCCAGAACCAGCCATAGACACTACAAGAAAACAGAACTGCAGACCAATATCCCTTATTGTACATTGATGCAGAATTCCTCAACAAAATACTAGTAAACAGAATTCAGCAGCATATTAACAGGGTTATATGCCATAATACCAAGAGAGATTTATTCCTGGCATGCAAGGTTTGTCCAACATACAAAACCTCAATCAATGTAATATATCACATTAGCAGAATGAAGGGAAAAAACCCAACATGATCATCTTAATCAATGCAGAAAAAGCAGATGACAAAATTCACCACACTTTCATGATAATAAAAACACTCAACAAACTAGGAATAGAAGGAAACCACCTCCACATAATAAAAGTCATATATGAAAATCCCATAGTAAACATCATACTCAATGGTGAAAGGCTGAAAAGTTTTCCTCTAAGATTAGGAACAACGCAAGGATGCCTGCTGTTACCATTTCTATGCAACATAATACTAGAAATTCTAGCCAGAGCAGTTACATAAGAAAAGGAATAAAAGGCATCCAAATTGGAAAGGAAGGGAAAAAATTATGTCTCTTTGCAGACGATATTATCTTACATGTAAAAACCCTACATGCATGAATTCAGCAAAGTAGCAGGAAAAGTCAGCATTACAGAAAGCAGTCTCATTTTCATACATGAACAACGTACAATCTGAAAAGGAAATTAGAGAAACAATTCCAATTTACAATAGCAGCAAAAAATAAAATACTTAAGAATTAACTTAACCAAGGAGGTGAAAGACTTATACAATGAAAACTACAAAATATTACTGAAAGAAATTAAAGAAGACAAATAAATGGAAACACATCCTCTCTTCATGGATTGGAATACTTATTGTTAAAATGTCAATACTACCCAGAGTGATCTACAGATTCAATGCAATTCCTATACAAATCCCAATTATATTTTATATAGAAATAGAAAAACTCATTCTAAAATTCATGTGGAATCTCAAGAGACCCTTGAATAGCCAAAAAAAATCTTGAAAAAGAACAAAACTGGAAAACTCATGGTTCCTGATTTCAAAACTTAGTGCAAAGCTATAGTAATCAAAACAGTGCAGAATTGGCCTAAAGACAGACATATAGACCAATGAAATAGAAAAGAAAGCTCAGAAATAAGCTCTTACATATATGGTCAAATGATTTTTTTACAAGGGTGCCAAGACCATTCAATGGGGAATAGGACAGTCTTTTCAACAAATGGTGCTGGAATATCCACATGCAAAAGAATGAAGTTGGACCCTTATTTAACACCATATAAACAAATTAACTTCAAAAGGAACAGGCAACACAAGAAAAACCATGGAAATATTTTAATTTTGTGCATCAAAAGACACTATCCACAGAATTAAAAGGCAGCCTACAGAATAGGAGAAAATATTTGCAAATCATATATCTAATAAGGGATTGATATCTAGAATATGTAGAGAATTTCTAAACATCAAGAACAACAACAAAAAAAAAAGAAAGAAAGAAAAAAGAAACAACAACCTGAATTTAAATGGGCAAAGGACTTGAATAGACAGTTCTCCAAATAAGATATGTAAATGGCCAATAAACACATAAAAGATGATCAACATCACTAATCATTAGAGAAATACAAATAAAAAATACTACCTCACCCCCAGTAAGATGACTACTATCACAAAAACAAAAAACAAGAGTTGAAGAGATAATTGAAACCCTTGTGCACTGCTTATGGGAATGTAAAACAGTATAGCCACTGTGGAAAACTGTAGGCAGTCCCTCAAAAAATTAAAAATGGAATTACCATAAGATTCAGCAATTCTGCTTCTAGGCATATACCAAAAAAATTGAAAGCAAGGTCTCAGAGATATTTGTATACCCATGTCCATAGCAGCATGTTCACAATAGCTAAAATGTGGAAGCAACCCAAGATCAGTGGATGAATGGATAAATAAAATATGGTCTGTACATACAATGGAATATTACTCAGCCTTACTAAGGAAGGGAATTCTAACATGCTACAATGTGAATGACTCTTGTGAACTTTATTGCTACATGAAACAAGACAGTCACAGAAAGACAAATATGATTCCACTTACATGAGGTACTTAGAGCAGTCAAAATCATAAAGACAGAAAATAGGATGGTGGTTTTTAGGGGTAGTGGAGAATGGAGTGCCATTGTTTAGTGGATAGAGAGTTTTATTTTTACGAGATGAAAAGAATTATTGAGATGGATAGTGGTGATGGTTGTACAACAATGTGAATATATTTAATACCACTGAACTGTACACTTAGAAATAGTTAAGGTGATAAATTTTTGTTACGTGTATTTTACCATAATATAAAGAAATTGCAGTCTAAGTGTCAGTGAATCTACACTACCCTGTACAGGTCTGAGATTATCTAACATCAGAGAATTGTTGAAGTTGATTGAAAGGGAATTGAGACTCTTTGTCTTCGATCAGAAATATCAGAAAGGAATCTCTTTAACATCCACAGTGGGCACGTCTGTGCTCACCCCATGCTGCCCTTGGGGAAACACAGCTAGATTCATCATCTGCTCAAGTCTGTTCCTGACACACACTTAGTTGATTCACAGAGTGATGTCTGTGTTTTGTAAGTGAACTTATAAAACAGGGATTCCTGTCCTGAGGAAGCATAAATGATTTCCCCAATTGTTTTGACTCTCAGGGGATGCTGCTCTCCTAATCTCCTTCAGGGTAAACAATTTTCTAAAACCTCTCCCTAACCACTTCATCTCCAACTATAGGCAAATCAAAAAATTTAGAAGACATAACCACATCATCCCCTCAACGAGGAATGGGAACCTCTACCTCTGACAATGTGGAATGCAGCGACCCCTGCCCTGAGGCCCGAGAGAAGCTGCAAGAGATGTGTCGCCATATGTAAGTAAGCACCTCAGTGGTTGGGGGTGGAAGGGAGAGGAGGGCATAGCCTTTATGTGCGTGAAGGGGAAATCACAAAAGTATCTGAGCTATGCCAAGAAGTGTCAGCTACTTGGTACCGTCAACAACAGTGACAGGATACTGGCCTGTCCCAGTCCTTCCCACTCAGTCCTTTCAGTCCTCATATGACCTTATGAGGAAGACAGGATTTATACCCATTTTATAGATAAGGAAACTGAGACAGCCCAAGCAGGTGGGTAAAGCATTGCTTCAGGTCCTGCAGCTCAGTGGGCCTGACCCCAAGGCATTGATCTTTGCCTCCTCACCAGATACCCCTTTGTGGGACTTCTTACAGGTTATAGCCTTTGTGCCCTGAATGTTCTTTCTTAACATAATTTGTCAGCGTTTTCTTACAAAAAAAAAAGAAGAAGAAAGAAAAAAGAAAAGAAGAAAGACCTCTCTCAAAACCAACAAAAAACATTGACATGGATGATTAATAATATTTATGATTTTATGGATCCCACAAGTCCCTGAAAGTTAAATCTTCATTTCTCTGAAGACCAAGACCATGGCCATAAAGAATTTAAAACTTAGTCACATCTAAGCCATATATGTCTTGGGCTCCCTGGGCCATTCAGTATTACTTCAGCTACAGAACGTGGTAGGGGGGCAGCCACCAAGTTTTGCCCTTTACTGTGGCATTCTAGAAGGAAGCTCTAAGCTCTCTTTCCCTGTAACCTCAGTACTGGGGAGTGAGCAATACCTCCTGCTCCCCCAAATCCCCCTCCTGCACACAGTCCCACTCCATGAATCCTCACTGAGCATTGTCTCAGAGGGGTTCTAGGACCTTCCCAGTTTTCCTAAAAATATTCCTTTTAAGGATGAGGAGTATAGGGTGGGAACAGGTCCTTTTAGGACAGGGAAATGGATGGCAGTCTTGGGAGCTGGGAAGGGGCTGTAGAGAGCCTCCCTGATGAGTGAGAGCCTAGTGGCTAGAAGGTATGTTGTTCTCCTTCCCTGCAGAGAAGCTGAAAGGGCCTTGTGGAAAGGGAGGAATATCTTCTACCCCACGATCTTACGCCACTACAGGGCAAAGACAGCCTTTAATTCAACGTTGACCCTGAAAGGGGACATTCAGACCCCGAGCTCTCATCATTCTCACCCTCCGAGTGCTCAGACTTCCACTCCCACCCCTCACCAGCTTCCCGTCCAACAAACTAATGCCGGCTGGCACACTCAAGAGTGGAAGGGACCCAAGAAGACCATCAAGTTGCATTATAACTTCTATGACGGGACTTCCTTCGTTTAGTATCCTTTTACTTGGTGCTGCCCTTTCTCCCCAGCAACTCAGCCCAAGAGAATTTTGGGGCCAGAAAAAGCCTGAGTATTGACTTTGGCTTTTCAATTGATCAGAGAAGCCTGGTGACAGGTCCTCCATGGTATTAAGGGTTTGTCCAACTCAGAGACGGTTTCCCTTTAGAAAAAGTCTGGGTGGGAAGCAGTAGGTTAGGAAGTCATCTTGGACCCCTGTGTTCCCTATAGGCGTCCTGCCACCTGCCTCCCCACCACGTGCTAGAGCTGGACCAGACCTTGGATACTTAACCCATGTGGCAGCAAGGCTGAGATTAGAGAGGGCAAAACATTTCTTCCAAGTTCTGCAGTCTGAGTTGGACGAGATGTCAAAGAGGGGAGACACTAAGCCATTCATTTCTGTCCCTTCATTGGAGGATGGGTAGTGTGTCTCACTCAATGTCACAAAAGGAATTTGGTGCCAGAGCCAAGCCTGGATTCAGGATGCCTCACCTCCATTTAGGGCCCTCTCTCAGCACTGTTTTTATGCCTTTCAGTATTGTTTTCTCCAGCAGGGAACAGGATAGGGAAGATGGAAGGGGGTTGATAAAACCACTGGATACTCACTCAGCGCCCTTTGGAGGAGAGGGTGGCTCGCTGAGCTATGAAACAGGCTCCCCAGAGAGGCCTACCTGGCAACAGCTCCCTTCACTTCATTTGGCTTCTTTTTCACTGATCTGGAAATTTAGAATTTTACCACCCTATCAAAGGAGTCCTATTGTTTCTCTGACTGTAAATTAATCTATTCATCATACTATGCTCAGCCCTCCTTCTAATGCATCCTCTGATACTGAACACAGTAGATTCCTTTCAGGGTAGCTGCTACTCACTATGGGTCATGGGGCTTCCCCCTTTTCTGTCTCTACACTTCATTACATAGGATCATACCCCTGAGCTCCTCGTGAAGCTGTGTCTGGGAATTTAGGGTGTTATCGGCAGGACCAGTGAGGGTGGACTGGTGTAAGATCAGGCCCAGCATCAGCCTGCAAGGATCTGTGTTCTCTCACCTGTCTAAGGTTCAAGGTCCCTCTGGGTAGAACCACCCGAAACCTGCAGGCCATTGCTACAGGCATGTTTGACTCATACCCCAACAATGATCACATCCTGGCAATTAATGTGTTTCCTCTTTATGAGTCCCAAGAGGTCTGGGTTCTAAGCCCACTTCTTCTTAGTGACTGCGCACAAGTCACTTTATCTCTCTGGGCCTCACTTCCCTCCATTATAAGATGAGGAAGTTGGACCCAGTGATCTTGAAGGAGAGATTCTGTGTTACTCTGTTCAAACGGTTAAAACATATGTGCAGCAGTTGGATCCTTCTTGAGTAGAGAATATGTTTGGAAAACACTTCCCTTGCTTGTCTCATGGCTTCCACAGAAGAGTGGGCTCAGCAGTTGATTCTGTTTTCACAGAGGTTACTGCGCAAATATAAATGAAATCATACAGTGTGTGACTTTTTGTATTGGGCTTCCTTCACTTTGCATAATGTTTCTGAGGTTCTTCCACATTGTACAGTTGACCCTTAAACATCGTAGGTTTGACAGTGTGAGTCCACTTACCATGGTGCCAAAAAAATGTATACACATCTAAAGCGGTGTTATCTATGTATTACATTAACACTGATGACTTTGAGCACCTCTTGTAATGGCAGAAGTCACACATGACTTATATTTATCTTTTGTTATTGGTATATATTGAGTATTACAATTTTAATACAGGTTTTCCTTTTTTAAAAGTTCAAACCATGTTGTTCAAGGGTCAACTATAATAGAAGTTGGGAATCCTTGTATGTGGAAGGCCGACTTAAGTTATATGCAGATTTTCTACTGCACCGGCAGTTGCACTCCTAACCCCCATGTTGTTCAAGAGTCTATTGTGGTATGCATCAGTACTTCATCAGTACTTTTAAAATAAAAAAGTTAGGTGAAATTCACTTAACATAAAATTGATTATTTTAATGTGTACAATTCAGTGGCATTTAATGTATTTACAGTGTTATGTAAACACTACCTCTTTCAAGTTCCAAAATCTTTTTGTCACCCTAAAAGTAAACCCTACATTCATTAAGCATTCACTCCCCATTTCACTCTACCCCTAGCCTGGCAACCACCAATCTCCTATTTTCTGTCTCTGTGAATTTGTCCATTCTGGACATCTCATAGAAATGGAATCCTGTAATATGTGGCTTTTTGTGTCTGGCTTCTTTCATTTAACATAATGTTCTCAAGTTCATATATGTTGTAGCATGTGTCAGAATTTCCTTCCTTTTTGTGCCTGAATAATATTCTACTATGTGGATATGCCACTTTTTAAAATTCATTCTTTTGTTTATGGACATTAGGTTGTTTCCACCATTTGGATATTGTGAATAATGTTGCTATGAACATTTTTGTATATGTTTTTATTTGCACACTGTTTTCAGTTCTTTTTGGTCTCTACCTAAGAGTGCAATTACTGGCTTACATGTTAATTCTATGTTTTACTTATTGAGGAACCTCCAAAATGTTTTTCCACAGTGGCTGCACCATTTTATATTCCCACCAGCAATGTGTGAGGGTTCCAATTTCTCCACATTCTTGACTATACTTGTTATTTTCCAATTTTTAAAAATTCCAGCCCTTCTAGTGGATGTGAAGGGATATCTCATCATGGTTTTGACTTGCATTTCCATAATAACATGATTTAGAACATATTCATGTGACTTCTTTGTATATTTTCTTTGTAGAAATATGTATTCAAGTCCTTTGCCCTTTTGTTGATTGTCTTTTTTCTTGTTGAGTTGTAAGGGTTCTTTATATATTGTGGATGTTAGACTCTTACCAGATATATGATTTGAAAATACTTTTTCTATACTGTAAGGGTGTCTTTTCACACTCCTAATAGCATCTTTTGGTGTACAAAATTTTTAATTTTGATAAAGTCTTATTTTTGAATTTTTGTTCCTTGTGCTTTGGTTTTCATATCTAAAATGCCATTGCTTATTCCTATGTTGTCTTCTAGAAGTTTTTATAGTTATAGCTCTTATATTTAGGTTTTCAATCCATTTTGAGTTGATTTTTGCATCTGATGTGAAATCAAGGTCCAACTTCATTCTTTTGCATGTAAAACTCAATTTCCCAGAACTATTTGTTGAAGAGATTATTCTTTACCCCATTTGAATGTTCTTGTCACCCTTGTTGAAAAATCAGTTTACTATAAATGTTTTGGTTCATTTTTGGACTCTCAATTCTATTCCATTGATCTATATGTCTGTTATCATGCCACACTGTTTCAATTATTGTAGCTTTGTATTAAGTGTTGAAATCAGGAAGTGTGAGTCCTTTAACTTATTTTTTCCCAAGATTATTTTTGTTATTGCAATTCTAGGATCAAGTTTTCTATTTCTGCACAAAGAATTGATGGAATTTCTATAGCAATTGCATTGAATCTGTAGCTCACTATAGGGAATATTTCCTTTAACAATATTAATTCTTCTAATCCATGAACACTAGCAACAAATTATCTGAAATGCTGTATGTACAACAACAATAATGAGCAAAAGAAAACGATGCCACTTACAATCGCATCAAAAAGGTTAAATACTTTGGAATAAACTTAACCAAAAAGGTATAAGACTTGTTCACTGAAAACTGTAAAATATTGTTGAAATAAATTAAAGAAGACTGAAATGAATGGAAAGACATTCTGTGTTCATGAGGACAACTGATTTTCATGTGTGATCTTGTATCCTGCAACTTTGCTTTGTGTCTAGGAATTGGTCCTTTTCAACTAGGTTAACTAATTTGTAGATGTACAATTATTCATATAATTGTCTTGTGACGTTCTTTTTTTAGTTCTATAAGGTTAGTAGTAGTATCTCCACTTTCATTTATAATTTCAGGAATTTGGGTCTTCCTTTTTTCTGAGTCATTTTATTTAGAATTTTGTCAATTTTGTTGATCTTTTCAAAGAACTAATTTTTTATTGATTCTATTGTTTTTCTTCTCTATTTTGTTTTTGTCTGCTCTAATCTTTATTATTTTCTTCCTTCTGCTATCTTTAACTTTAATTTGCTCTTCCATTAAGGTGGAAATATGGGTATTGATTTGAAATCTTTCTTCACCTTTAGTGTCAATATTTACAGCTATAAATTTCTTTCTGAGCATTGCTTTTACTTTATCCCATAGTTTTGGTATGTTGTGTTTTCTTTTTTCCATTTATCTCAATGTAAAAAATTTTTTCATTATGATTTCTTTTTTATTCATTGGTCGAGTGTGTTGTTCAATTTTTGTTTGTAAATTTTCCAAATTTTCTTCTGCCAGTTGTTTCTAACTTTGTGTTTTTGAAATATACTCTCTGTGGTTAGAATTGTTTAAAGTTTATTGAGACTTGTTTTGTCACCTAACATACTGTCTATACCAGAGAATGATCCATGTGAACTTGAGAAGAATGTGTATTGGGCTCTTGTGGAATGGTGTGTTCTATTATGCCTCTTAGGTCTAGTTGGTTTATAATATTGTTCAAGTCTTGCATTTCTATATTGATTTTCTGTCTAATTGTTCTGTCCATTATTGAAAGTGAAGTAGTGAAATCTTCAACTCTTATTGTGGAAGCATTTATTCTTTTAATTCTGTCAGTTTTTGCTTTATATATCTTGAGAGTCTCTTATTAGGTGTGTATATGTCTACATATATCTTCTTGAGGCATTGACCCTTTTCTCAATACACAATGTCCTTTGTCTCTTACAAAATTTTTTTTTACTTACTCTATTTTGTCTGATATCAATATAGCAAACTCTGCTATCTTTTGGTTACTATTTGCATGGAATATCCTCTTCTATCATTTCACTTTCAACTTAGTTGTGTTTTTGAATCTAAAGGAGTCTCTTGTAGAGAGTGTATAGGTAGATTGTGTTTTATTTTTAATCCCTTCTGTCCATCTTTGTCTTTGTTCAGAGTTTACTCCCTTTGTATTTAAAGCAATTGCTGATAATGGAAGGACTTAATCCTGCCATTTTGCTATTTGTTTTCTATGTCTTTTTGTTGTTGTCATTCCTCATTTACTCAATTACTGCCTGCTTTTGTGTTTAATTGATTTTTATTTTTGTAGCATGCCATTTGATTCCCTTCTCATTTTTGTTTCTCCATATTTCAAAATTATTTTCTTATGTGTGGTATAATGGGTTGTATGGTGTCTTCCAAAAATTTATGCTCACCTGAAACCTCAGAATGTGACCATATTTAGAAATAGTCTTTGCAGATGTAATTATTAAGTTGATATGCAGTTATATTGGATTAGTGTGGGCCCTAATCCAATGACTGGTGTCCTTATGAAAAGAAAACAGAGGTACACACAGAGGGATTAAGGCCATGTGATGATGGAGATAGATATTAGAATGATGCATATTTAAATCAAGGGATGTCAAAGATTCCTGACATCCACTTGAAACTAGGAAGAGGCAAGAAAAGATTGTTTTCCAAAGCTTTCAGAGCATGGCCCTATCAACACCTTGATTTCAGACTTCTAAGCTCCAGAACTGTGAGAGAATAAATTTCTTGTATAAAATAAATTTCTGTTGTTCAAGTGACCCAGTCTGTGGAACCTAGATACAGCAGCCCAAAGAAACTATAATAATACATTTGAGTATTACAATTGACAACAAACTAGTTTGAATTAATACTAACTTAGTTAACAGTATACAAAACTCTGCTTCTATATAGCTCCATTTCTCCTCCTTTATGTTATCAGAAATTACATCTTTGTATGTACACGTATGTCATTAACATAGATTTACCACTATTATTTTATGCATTTGTCTTTTCAAATCATATAGGAAAAAAGAGGAATTATAAACTGAAAGTACTATAATGCTAGCTTTTATATTTACTTTCTTTTTTTTTCCTTTACTTTTATTGAATCTTTAAAGTATCACAAATAAGTCTGAGGAATCACTCAACATCTTGGTGTTTCTGTAGCTAGACAACTTAGATCTTATTCATCAGCCTGCTGAACTGTTCCTTTTTCAGAAACATAGATACCATCCAAAAATTTTTAACTGTTGTGGCTTGCTGAATCAAAGCAGCTGAATTTGATACAAGTTCAATATCATTTCCTTCAAGAATTAATTCATCTTTCTGGGCTTCAGATACTGAACAAGCAACACCTGACCTCATCCGAACCCTGCGAATGTATTTTTCACTCAAGAAATTTCGGATTTCAACAAGAGAACCATTCTCCTGAATAACAATGTTGATGGGGAAGTGAGCATACACCGACCTCATCTTGTAACGAAAGCCCAGTGTAACATCCTTGATCATGTTCTGTATCTTCAGAGTGATGTCCACATTTTCTGGGATGTCCATGGTTTGATTGCTGAGAATGGTCTTCATCCTCGCAGTAGATGCAGCAAAGAGTTATATTTACTTATACAGTTACTTTATGGGTGTTCTTTTTTCTTTGCATGTCTTTGAGTTACTGTCACGTGTCCTTTCACTGCAGCCTGAAGGACTTTCTCAGATTTTGTTTATCTTAAAACTTAATTTCTCCAATTTTTTTTTAATTTTTATTTTTTATGTGGGTAGTTCCCTGGCTGGGAATCGAACCCAGGCCGCAGCATTGACAGCACCAAAGCCTTAGCCACTACACCACCAGGGAACTCCCACTCCTTCATTTTTAAAGCATAGTATTGCTCAATATAGAATTCTTGGTTGACAGATTTTTTTTCTTTCAGCTCTATAAATATTTCATCCTAATGCCTTTTGACCTCCAGGGTTTCTGATGAGAAATTGGCCATTAATCTTAATGAGGATTCCTAGTACATGACAAGTCTCTTTTCTCTTGCTGCTTTTAAGATTCTCTTTGTCTTTGTCTTTTGGCAGTTTGATAATAAAATATCTCAGTGTGGCTCTTTGAATTTATTCTACTTGGATTTTGCTGAGCTTTTTGGGTGTGTAAATTAATGTCCTTAATAAAATTTGGGGAGTTTTTAGCCATTATGTCTTCAAATATTCTTTCTTCCCCCTTCTCTCTTTCCTCTCCTTCTGGGACTCTTGTTATACATATGTTGATCCACCTGATAGTCTCCCACAAATCTTCTACTCTCTGTTCATTTTTCTTTATTTTTTTCTTTCTACTCCTCAGATAGGATAATTTCAATTGATTTATCTTCCAGCTCACTGATTCTTCTACTGTTCCAATCTGCTGCTAAATCCATCTCATGATTTTTTTTTCATTTTACTTATTGTACTACTCAGTCCCAGAATGTCTATTTCGTTACTTATTGTAATTTTTGTTCATTTATTTTTTTATCAGTTAGTGGGAAAGGATTAGGTGGGTTGACCCTAGTGCCAACCATTGAGATTCTTTTGTCTGGGATGCTTCTGAAATTCCTGCAAACAAGATAGTAGCTGTCGAAACCATATCACATTTAGTTGGGACCAGTGCTTCTTGGGTCCTCCTTAGTAGGAATGAACAGGGAGACATTGACTGCTCTCCTAGATTGGCCAGAAAGGGCAGCAGCATGACAACATTAGAAATATCTCTGTCTTCAGAGTTAAGATAGTGGTACTACCACTTCCTTGTGGTGTGATGTGAGGCAGATGATCTCTCTGTATCTTGGACTTTTCACCTGTTTGAGTAGCAACTCGTCCTGGTTTACCCAGGAATTTTCTCGTTTTAACAATGAAAGCCCCACATACCAGGAAACCCATCAGATGCAAGGAAACCCAACTTATCTTTAAGATGGAGATAATAATACCTACCATGGGGTTGTAAGGAATAAACAGAAGGTACAGGAAAGCACCGGAGTCATTTCATTGTTATTTATGCAAAGCGTAGGGAGAGTCTTTGAAGATTGGGAACGATGTAACATTTAGCTAACACTTTGACTTGTAGACTTGCTTTCCATGGAACACCTGAGAGCAGAACCTGGAGAATTTTTTTGTTAGTTCTACTTAACCATATCTGCCAGCTATCCCTCCGGAAACATCGCCATGTGTCAGATACCCACATGCTGCAGAGGGAGAACCATTACCTACCTCTTTAATGACACACCCAGCCTCTCCTTCCTGGCCCTGTTTAGTGCTGAAGGTCAGGGCTGCGTACACTATAACCTAAAAGCCTGGTAAGTGGGTTGGGGGAATTTCAACCCCATGGAAGTATCTCTGGGCTTTCTTCAGGGGCCTGGTGGCAAAGGGGGACACTAATGTGACAAGTAAGAGTCCCTGGAAAAAGGAGAGGCTGGGCAGTGTCCAGAGGTCTAAGGAGGCAGTGAGATAGTATCTGTAGAAATGTAGGTACTTTGAGGCCCTCACTTGCTAGATCTATGTCATAGCTAATGATAATGGTAACAATCTAAGTCCTACTCCACTTGTATCCCCACAGCACAAAGATCTTGATTGTTGACTAGATTCATGGATGAATTCCTTAGTGGAGAGACATTTTTTATATCAGGAGAGAGTGAAGGAGAAGCCATGGGCACCACTTCTGTGGGGTGTTTTAAAAGAAGCACATATTTTTGTCAGCCAAAAGTTGATTTTGTCTGACCTTTCATAAGGAACTGTTCATGGAAGAAATGACATACTTTCATGTAATAGATGTTCCCAATTTGGTGCCTGAGATCTTGTATACTCATGCTCCTGAGCAACAGGGCACACATTTCATTCCTCTCCCGCTTGGATTTGACATGAGTCTCCATCATCTTCCTCAGTTCTTCCCTTCCCAGCAGATTCTCCCAATAGTATCAACAGGTGTAAAGGAGCCTCAGATCATATTAGGTGGGGGAAGTGAGGCTGCCTGCAGGACTCCATGCTTCCTCCAGCTGGGGTAGAATCCCAGAGCCCTGTCTGCCAATAGTCTGTAGTGATGAGTGCTTCCTTCTGGGGCCTGGTGGCAGCTCCTCACCTCTGTGTCTTTCCTAGCTGCCCATATGTCTTGGTCTTGGATGAGGAAGGCGGGACTACCAATGACCACAAGGGTTACATAGTCCACAAGTGGAGCTGGACTTCCAAGACAGAGACTTTGCTCTCCCTGGAATATAAGGTAGGGTGGGCAGTGAAAGTGGGGCAGCCATGGCAACCTTCCCTGGAGTGCTTGGCATTAAGAACCAGAAGCCTGTAAGAAGGAGTCTTGCCCTCCAGGAGCTTGTAATCTCATTCTGAGGTTCCCAAGTGGTGAGCAGTGGTCCAGGGCTGGCTGAAGTGAACTTTTCACCAGCCTACAGCAACTGTTGGCTGCTTTACAAACCTTTCTTGGTAAAATCTTTCCTAGTTTATTTTTATTAGTATTAGTATTGCATTTTGATAGTTTAAATGTCCTTTATTTTAGGAAGTAACCAGTATCATAATTGATAGTTTATTTTTAATGCCTATATATGGCAATAAGAAAAGTTATTGATTCTATGTTGGTTTTCCCAGTTTTTGTTTTTATAACTTTACTCTCTGCAAAATAAAAAAATCTGGCAGTCAAAGGTGGCTGATATACACAAACTCTTTTTTCATTCATTGGGTTGTTCAGACAGCCATTCATCAAAACTTTATTAATTTATTAATTATGTTGAATTAATACTAAATAACTTAATAAATTTAATTTATTAATAAATCAATTAAGTGTGCTTGTCACTTTATCTAAGTCTGAGTTTCTCCTCCTTAGCTCTACTGACATTTAGAGATGGACAGTTCTTTGTTATTACTGTGTAGGATATCCCACTAGGTGCCAATAATACTCCTTCCTCCAGTTGTAACAACTAAAATATCTCCAGACATTATCAAATGTCCCCTTGGGGGAAAAATTGCCTCTGGTTGAGAATCACCAATCTAGGGAATAAAAAATAAACAAGACCCCTTGAGGAACTCAAAAGTTGGGGTGGCAACTAATAAGAACACCAGGTAGAGAAGGATAAGGACTGTGAAAGAGGGACAAGCTCATAACGTTTGGATTCAGAGAAAGATCAAAGGACGTAGAATCTACCCAAAGCGGCATGAGATCAAGAGCCCCAAGGTAAGGATTATGGACAAAAGCACTGTCGGAATACATGGTGGGGTTCAAGCAACCTACCCTAATACCCTGTCTTGTGCCCTTCTTTATCCTCTACATTGGCCACTGCATTCTCATCCTAGTATCCTGATTCCTTTAGATCAGTGAAACTCTGCTCAGAAACATTCAATCCTTGAACACATCTCAACCTTCCTACCACCCGGCCTGAAATACACTCCCTCCTCTCTTGGCCAATTCACATTTTCCCTCCTTCAAACCCCTGCTCAGATTTCTCCTTCTTTGTGGCACTTTAATCCACACCATTTCTCTTTTCTCACAGTGCCCAGGGTCTGGATTAGTCATTTAATGATTAGTCATGCAATGAAGAGATTCTCAGTTCTGGTTGCGTATCAGAATCACCTACAGGACTTTTAAAAATGTGTAATAGATCCCCAGGCACAGCACCAGGGAGATTCTGATTCAATTGGTCTGTTGTGAATTGTGGATTTTTGAAGTTTTCACAAGTATTTCTGATGCTTGGCCAGGTATAAGATCTCAATTTAGGGGTATATTGAGTTGTTGTCTTAATATTTAACTTTTTGTAGCTGTATGAAAAGTTTATAATGCAAGAAGAATACAAATTGGTTGCAGACAGACATCATATGTTATTGTCAGTGTGGTCAAGTGAATAGAGAGTTGGGATGAGAGTCTGAGGAGCCAGCTTTTCCAGACTCTGGCTGTGCAGCTTTGTGAAAACGGCCTTGGTTTTCTCACCTATACAAGGTGGGTCACCAGACCCATTCTTTTGTGAGATCTAAATAAAACAATGAAGGGGAAGGTGCTTTGACCACTAAAGTGTTTTAGCAATGTATTTTAGTTCGTTGTTCTCTTTTTTTTTGGAGCAGAAATGCACTACAGGGACTGGCGCAGTCAGGCGTGTCCTGGAAGACAAGGTGGCTCTTGAGTTGTAACATGAGTATGTATGCATATGATTCACATAGAGAGAAGGATGGCAAAGCATTTGGGGCAGAGGGAATAGCATCTGTAAAGGCTGGAATCAAGACTCAGTGTGGCATTGTTAAGTTCACAAGTGTCTCTTATGAAGAAAATGGGGCAAGAGGTATATATGTTGTGGGTTGGAGGTGAGAGGTGTTGGATGTCAGACTGAGGAGTGTGCATGCTCTCTTGGAGGCTGTGGTAGCCAGTTTGTTTTTACCCAAATATTTAGCATGTCCAGTATTCTTCATGTTTCCCTGAAAATTTTTTATTTTTTTATTTTTTTATTTTTTGCTTTTTTGGTATGTGGGTAGCTCCCTGACTGGGAATCGAACCCAGGCCGCAGCGCTGACAGCGCCAGCGCCGAAGCCTTAAGCCACTACACCATCAGGGAACTCCTTCCCTGAAAATTTTGATTCCCTTTGGTATCATTTCTCCTTGGCTTATGAACTATCTTTAGTGTTTCTTAAAGTGCAAATCTGCAGGTAACAAATTCTCTGTTTTCTTTCATGTGAAAAAAAAAGTCTTTATTCAAGGATATTTTTGCTGGAACTGGAATTCTGGGTTGACTGTTCTTTTCTTTCAGCATTTAAAGATGTTCCACTGTGTCTGACCTCCATAATTTATAAGAAGTCTGTAGTTATTCAGATCACTGTTCATTTTCTCTAGCTGTTTTCAAGATTTTATTTTTTCTTTGATTTTCTAAGTTTGTATATGATGTGTCTAGTTGTTGTTTTCTTCATATGTATTTGATTTGGGATTTACTGAGCTTCTTGAATATATAAATTCATGCCTTCCTCAAATTCAGGAAGTCCTCCATACTTAGAAAAAATATATACTTTAATCTCTCTTCTTTTCTTCTGAGACACCAATTATATGTGCTTTAGACAGGTTAAGACCTTTTAAGATCTTTGTCCCAAGGATCCCTCAGGCTCTGTTATTTTGTTGTTGTTATTTAATATTTTTCTCTTTTCAGATTGGATCATTTCTGCGGTTCTTTCTCCAAGTTCACCAACTTTATCCTGTCATTTCCATTCTGCTATTACACTAATCTTGTGAAAATTTAAAATTTCAGATAATGTTTTCAGTTTTAAAATTTCCATTTAGTTCTCTTCTATATTTTCTATTTTGATAGTATTTTCTATTTTTTCATTCATTATAAATATACACATATTTTTCTTTATCTCATTGAATAGAGTTAAATTAGCTGCTTTAAAGTCTTTTCTAATAATTTCAACATCTGGGTCATATCAGATAGGACTCAGGTAGACTTCATTGATTATCTGTTACCTTGAGAAGGGCTCAAACTTCACATGTTGGAGTAATTTTGGGTTGCTGACATTGTAAATGTTATGTTGTGGAGTCCCTGAATTTTTATGTATTTCTCTGAAGAGTGTTGATTTTTGTTTTTTTGTTGATTTTTTTCATTTTTGTTCAGGCAAGTAACTTGGTTAGATTCGCACCACAAGCTTCTTTCACCTGCAATGGGCAGCAGCTCAAATCTCAGTTCAATTTTGTTTGTTTGTTTTCCTAGCTGTAAGCTATCTTGAGTCAGCCCTGATTAAGCATAGTTCAGAAATCAGCCAAAGATATGGATAGTTTATTCATAGAATGGGGCTCCATTTTTCCAGATCTGTCTCTTCTGGAAATATTTCCTTTTCTGTGACTGTGCACTGTCCTTTGATTCTTTGAACCATAAAGATGGTGGAGTTTAGACCATAACTGTGGCCTGTCTGCAGGGTAAAGCTGTAAAACAGAAACTTATCCTATGCAGGTCCTTTCCTTTAAGTTTTGACTCTTTAAAATCTGCCTGCTCTTTTTAAACTTTTCATAGCTTTGGGCAGTTTGTGTGTGTGTGTGTTTAAACCTCTGAGGAGCTGACTCAACTGTACTGGAAATAGAACCAGCTGGTTAGTTTTTAAACTGAGGGCTGGCATGCTCAGTCTAGCATTTGTGTGGAAGGTTTCATGGAGAGGGAAGAATCAATGGATAGGCTAGTAGAAAGACTAGTTCAGGATTACTAGCAAGACCTGACATTATTAAGGGTAGTAGCAATGTTTTTAAAATGAGCCATTTCAATGAAAGAATTCAGTGGCATTCAGGCATTGGACGTAAGGGATAATTGAGAGGAGGGAATTATGGATGACTTCACAATAGAGTATGTGTCTGGGTAGAAACAGAGAAGTTTCTGAGAGGGTCAGAGATCAGTGTGTTTTTAGTCTGCTGGTTGGAGTCAATGGCCATATCTCTCCAGGCTGTTGGATCCTCACTTAGGGTAAGAGATTGGGGATGATGGGTATATATAACTGGGCTGGCACAAGAACTCTTGAGAAGAGGAGCAGTGACTGAGTTTGTAGAACATCTGTATTTGGAGGCATTTGGGAGAGGAAGAGAAACAGGGAACAGGGATAATAAAAATGGTTGCACCATGCTAAGCCCTTTGAGTGTTTTATCTCATGAAATCTCCTCAGCACTGTAGGAGACAGATTCTATTATTGTCCCCAGGCTCAGAGAAGGAAACCAACTTGCCTGAAATTGCCCACTGGTAAGTGACAACATTGGGATTTGAACCTTGTCCAACTGCAGTGCTTGAGCTCTCAACCATGGCTCTACTCTATTCCTCTCCAGAAGAATTGGAGAAGTTAGGGTTTCTCTTAAGTGAGAGTGATCAACAACTTTGAAGATGTCAAAAGTTGTAGCAAGAAGACAGCCATGGATCAAGTGTTTTCAGGGTATTGGAGGGGACTAGCATACAGACTGCAGACTATGAGAAAGGGACTCAATGATGAAGAAGTTGAGTGTGGACCTTTGGGCTAACAAGTGGAATAGTAGAAGGAAATGGAAGGAGCAAAATGGAGAGTGTATACTTAGTGTAGAGGAGACCTTGGGTATGTGTAAATAAGTCAGGGACATTGAAGACTGAAGGAAGCATCACCATGCAACAATGTAGGGCTTCAGTCTCCTAGGCCTTGGGTAGGAGGACTGTGCATACATAATTGCACATGTGAACCATCCAAGGGCCTTACACGTGAATTGCTCTGCCATATCCTGACAACACCTGTTCATGTTTAGTATGGGCCTTTGTGGCTCATGAAGTCACTTCCATAATCTTTCTCTCATTTGAACCTAATATTAGCCTTTCAACTATGTCATATTAAAGAATTTGTGCTTCAGAGAGGCTCAGTGGCTTGCTAACAGAAGGCAAAACTGGGAATCACGGGAGTTCCCTGGTGGTGTAGTGGCTTAAGGCTTCGGCGCTGGCGCTGTCAGTGCTGCGGCCTGGGTTCAATTCCCAGCCAGGGAGCTATCCACATACCAAAAAGCAAAAAAAAACAAAAAAAACAAAAAAAAACAAAAACAAAAACAAACAAACAAAAAAAAAAAACAAAACTGGGAATCACCCCTAGAGGGCAGCTCACCCTCCATGTGTTCCTATCTAGGACCCTGTATAGGAAATTCCACAAGTGGCAAGAAAGGGGAATTCTTTTGGCTCCTCCTCAGGGGAAAAGTAGTCACTTATTTGATGACTTAGGAGGAGGGACTGAGCATGTGTGACTTGGCCCCTGCTGTGTTCCCCCTTGCTATCTGCCCACCCACCTGTGGAGGGATATGTTCTGGTGCTCCCTGCCATGTCATCAGCCTCCCAAGGCAGCTCTGTGTGCTATACATAGAGCAAGGCTCATAGTCAGACCTGGTGCCTGGGTGGACACATCATCTGCTTCAGGGATAGCATTGGCTTCTGACCCAAGCTGCATCCTTTTCCACCTCTACCAGCACTAAAGCTGACTCACTTGCTAGACTCCTGTGTCTCTTCCACAGTTGGTTCCAAGTTTGGGTTGGAAAGGGATGGGGCAGGAGTAAGAAGGCATTGGTTACTTTTTCTGCTAATTCCTCAAAGAGAGATTGGAATTCTTCTGTCTTCTCCCTGAAAGCTAAATTCCAGCATAAGAATCAGAAGGATTTTACAGCTCCCTCAGTCCTAAACCAAAAAGGGATTTTGTGCTTTGTGGTGGCTCAGGAAGCGGGGGGTATGTTGCAGGGGGTGGTGTGGGAAATAATAGAAGCAAGGGTCCTCTGAGTACTGATTTCTTTATCTGCAGGTGAATGAGCAAATGAAGCTGACAGTGCTGGGGCAGGACTCCATCACAGTCACCTTCACTTCCCTGAATGAGACAGTAATACTCACTGTATCGCCCAGGAACTGTCCCCACAGGGTAGGGCACACTAAACAGGTAAGACAAAGCAGACCAGATACCCAGGCCTGACCCTGGGGCATCTCAGTGTTTTTGCCACTCCACATCTCAGTGCCTTTGCTACTCTTACCCACTGCCTCCACTCATACCCCATGCAAGACCCTCCTTCTTTCTTTGCCTAATGGATTCCTGTTCATCATTCATGACCTGACGTTAGTACCTTCTCTGTGAAACTTCTATCAGTTATAAGTTGTGACAGAATCCATGCAGATTGGTTTAAACATGGAAAGAGACTACACTGGCTTAGTAAACTGAAGTCTGTCAATAGGCAGCTTCAGGTATGGCTGGATCCAGGCCCTCAACTGATGCCATCAGATTGTCCCATCTCTTGGCTCTGCTTTTTTAATCAACATTTTTGGCTTTATTCTCAGGGCATTTCTCTTTATGGTGACAAGATAGTCATGGGCATCTATGGGCTCATTTTTCTATCAGCTTTGGTCTCCCCAGGAGAAGAAGGGCTTCTATTTCCTAAGTGCTTCAGTAGAAATGCCAACACCAATATCATTGGCTCTATTGGCTGCCCATGC
The DNA here is from genome assembly GCA_004026885.1 of Lyroderma lyra. Lineage (NCBI taxonomy): Eukaryota > Metazoa > Chordata > Mammalia > Chiroptera > Megadermatidae > Lyroderma > Lyroderma lyra. The sequence continues at coordinate 142,566 of PVJL010003293.1, forward strand.
CTGAAATGTTCCTTCCTGTGGCCATGAGTGTGTGTCACTATCACTGACCAGGCTTGAGTGTCATATCCATCCTGTAAGCCATGGGTGCCATCAGCCCCAGATGTAACACTTAGGCAAAGGATGAGACAGGAGTGTTTTCCCAAAGGAATATCACAGTGCTGTTACCAGAAGAGGGAGGGAGAATGCTGGAGAAAATAACTGCCAGTGTCTGTCTCCATCACCCCCTTACCCATCTCAAGTAGAGTATGCCTCTCCCACTGCCAGGCCTTCCCAGCTGTGACTCACCTCCATTTAGCACTCCCTTATTTCAAGCTAATCTTCTCCACCAAATTAGCAATTCCCTGTGATTACTACTAATGTCTGTTGCCCCAGGGCTTAGAACAAGGATTGCTTAAAATTAAGCACTTACTAAATATTCTGTTTGGTGGGTGAGAAAATAGAGGAGACTGGAAGCTCAGTTCTTCCATCTGCTGGGTCTTTATGGATGGATCCCACTCTGTGCCTGGTCCCAAGTCAACATTGTGGAGGGAGATAGGAAGATCTCTCTGAAGAGACAATCCCTGATTCCTGAAGAAATTTACAATCTAGAAGAGACTGGAGTGACAAAGGGCTCATTGATGGAGCAGGTCACTTACATTGCACACAGAGCACTTTGCTGGGATTGGCTCACTCAGAAAGGCTCCATGAAGTCGGAGCAGGTAGACGACACCTCCCAGTTTTCCGGGGGCCAGTCCCTGCTTACACCTGTCAGCTTGCAGGAATTATTTATAGCACCTCCTTTCACTCTCAAAGGTTTCCCTATTTGGATGGTCAATTATATGGTCACTCTGAGTAAGGCTCTTGCTCTGTGGAGGCATTTGCTGCCACCTGCCACAGGCTCATAGACTCACAGAACTGACAGAGCCCATAAGGAGCAGCCAGCCCAATATCCTCACTTTACATGGGCACACAGGAGACAGTCATGTGTTAGAGACCCATGTTATCCGAACAAGATATAGAGAACACCTGGAGAAAAGCATAGTACCTGTTTTTCCCCACTGCATTTTCATTTCAGCAGCATTTCAATTTCATTAATTCATTAACTAATTTAATAAACATTTATTAGGATCTGCAATGTGCCAGTTGGCTTCTGGGGATGTAGAAATGAATGAAATATCATTCCATCTAGTCTCTGAAATACTTTCAGTGTAATGGGAGGGGCAAAATCATTACTACTTGTATTCCAGCTTGATGGGCATGATGTGCCAGAGAGAGGTGCTCTTAGAAAAATCCTGGGTTCGTTAAAGGGATCTCATAAGAGCACACAGGAAACCAGATGCCTGTCACTTCAGCCTGTACTTGTTACTACAAAGAGCAAAATAACCCCAGGATTTTGAGTCCATCTGGACTGAGATGAATGATCGTGCTTATTTATGGGTTCATCCTGTTAATTTTGTTCCATGCTATTACTCTAAAAAGTCATTATTAAGTGACTAAGTATGTATGAGGTCACATGTCTGTTTTTGAAAACCTCTTTAGACTATGTAAAAAAATTGTGAGTTTACTTTTCTTATTAAAGGCAATAGATATTAGAAAATTACTTTTCCCTAAAATTGCAATAATGCTTTGCTGTCCTGGAAACTTCGTTGCTGGTAATCTCTGAACTTTGTAATACAGCTGAGAACCAGGACATAAGCAGCTAAAGACGCCTATGAACAGCCAAGAGAAATCACTCTAAGTCCATGAACTAAATATGTCCTCTAGACCTAGAAAAGCAATTTAGTGATTCAAGACTGATTTTTTTTTTAACCTAAATGAAACCTTAGCAAGCCAGAACTAGAAGTTCAGAGTTGTCCAATATGATAGCCACAAATTGCAAACGGCTGTTGAGTACTTGCACTGTGACAGGTCCAATAGAGATGGGCCATAAGTGAAAATACATGCTGCATTACCAAAACAGCATGAAAAGAGAGTGTAAAATTTCTCATTAATTGTTTTATTTTGATTCCATGTTGAAATAATCATATTTTCTATATTGCAGTATATAAATATGTTATTAGAACTAATTCACCTTTTAAGAACATTTTTAAGTGGCTACAGGAACATTTGAAACTACACATGCAGCTCACATCATATTTCTACTGAATCATTTAGGGTTAGGAGAAAGAGTCCCTATAAGGGAAGCTCCCACAGGCACTGACAATGTGGTAGAGGCTGGGGAGTTATTGAAAAGATTATAGTAACTCAAAAAGCATAACAATTTTGGGGACATTTAGCATAGGGACAAACAGACATTAAAACAGCTTCTAAAAACAGTACTGTATTCCAGATGATAGTCATTGATGTTCACCAACAAGATTGACTTGCCAAAAAGCATCTAGGTCTTAACCCTTTCTGTTTGAGTATATGTAATATACAATATTCTAACTAGATAAACAACAGCAAATGAAGAAAGATCAGATTTATTATAGGTAACAGGATTTTCAAACATTGACCTTAGCTACCAGGTTAATTTAAGCATCTTGAAATATTTTTACATGAAATCCTTGAGGCTCGGAGAATTGCCTCCTTTTGGATTCTTGGGCCATGACAGTTGCAAGAAGCCCCTGAGAAAATTCGCTGAGTGTGGGGGATGGCAAAGAGCCTCAGTGAGGAAGAGACTATAGGGCCTTGGGCCAGTCCCATCCCTTTTGGGGTCTCAGTTTCCCCATCTGTATCATGATGTACTAGCTTCCCACACTCGCATCCTAGGACTTTTACAATCCATTCAACTCCATCCTGTGTGTGTGTGTGGTGGGGGGTGGGGTGGGGTGGTAGTTATCACTCATCAGCAAAGTCCATGACTGAGGGTAAGAGTTAGGGTGGCCTCCTTTCTCAAAGTCCCTGTCACTGGGAAGCTTGTTAAATGGCTTCCCTGGACACCCATCTCCCAGGAAAGAAAGTGGCAGGCAGAATGACAGTCCCAGCTTTTACAGCCCTGAGGCCTGGCTCCTCACTAAATATTTCTATCAAGGCAGCACTTTGGAAGTGAAGTAATGCCTCAATTTAAGTGCTTTATTAGCCCAGAGTGCCACCTCAAATTCTTCTTGGAAGCAAGCTGGGTATAAATTACAAATAAATAAATAAAATTAGCCCAAGAGCAGCAGCAGGGGCCAGCAATTGGAAGGATGGTTGAAGTTTTGCCATTAATTGGGGCATCCGTTAACAGAAGTCCTGCCTGCAGGGTAAAGAAGGACATGTGGGCTGACTTTATTGTTCTTCAGGAAATCTGTCCACCGCCCTCCTCACTGTCTCCACCTAAGGCTTCAATTCCATAGAAGAAAAATCTTTTCCACGCCTCCTTTTTGTTAAGTGAGAGATGTCAAAAACATTGTTCCTGCCTTTAAGGGACTGACCAAGTTTAGGATAAAGAAGGTAAAAAATGACCAAGATCCAGGGCATAAAAAACAGGAATGGGCAAATGTGCAAGTTTAGCATAGAGAGCAATTGCTGCTGCCTGAGGAAATTAGCAAAGGCTTCCTGGAGAAAAAGTCAAACCCCGATTGCCATTACGTCTGAATCTGAGCTTCATTCTGCAGTACTATGGAGATGCTCTGGCAGAGGGAGAGGTTGAATTGCAGGGCAGCTCCAGCAATTGCCTTACCACCCCACAGGGGGGCCCAGAGCCAGAATAGCTCTTCAGGGTAACCCTAAATTGAGGCAGGAGGCCTGGGCCTTTGTGCTCACAGGTACCAGTCAATCTGTGCAACCTTGGCCAAGGGCAGTTTCCCCGCTGAGATGCTCTGGGGAAGGGGGTTCTGGGAGATGCATACAGAGGGAAACTAGCAGCAAAGTCTCCAGAGAGACCTTTTTCCATCTGGTTATTCATAATGCAGCCAGCATGGATTGAGCACCTTCTGCATGATGAGCACTCAGACACAAAGGAGGCCAAGACTCAGTCCTGTCATCTAGGAGCTTACAGTCCAATGGGGAGACAGGCTCAAATGCATCCAGTTACCTCTTAAAAGTCTACATTCTGCCTTCAGGTTGCATAGAGAGCATGATGATGAGAATCCAAGACAAGGAACAGTTCTTCCCAAGAGAGTCAGGGAAAACAGGTCCAAGGAAGAGGAATGTTTGAGTCAGATTGGGCCAGTGTGCAAGAATTCACTGGGTTGAGGGGAATAGAGGTTGTCTGAGGCAGATGGGACAGCACGTCCTCCAAGCCAGAGCAAGGTTTTGTTGTCGCTGGTCTGGGCAGATGGCTCCTGCTGGGGCAAGTGACAATGGCCTCCCCTTGGCTCCTCCCCAGGTGACCCACAAGATCAGCAGCATGGACAGCAAGTTGTCTAAGATGAATCGAGCCCTGGCAGAGATCAAGAAGCGGTTTCAGAAGACATTGTTTCAGTTTACAAATTCTGTCTTGCTGGCAGCGGGTAAGGGGACAGGAAAGTCAGTGACAGCCTACCTGATGGTTTTCCAAATCCTAGATCACCTACAGGTCATCTCCAAGGGCAACTCATGACCATCCCAGGGAGGAGGGCAAGGCAGGGAGAGTTCCCCATTGATAGATGGGATTACTGGGCTCAGTGCTAAATGGACTTGCTCAAAGCCACACACTTAATAATAATAGTGACCTTCACCATATTCAATTTTTGAGTGCTCTCCCATGTATCTCTGATGTCTCCATGTGATTATCTGATTTCCCTGGGTCTTTCTGTATCTCTCTCTGTTTCCATCCCCCACACCTGGTTCACCTTTCAGCTCCATTTCCCATATGGTCCATCATCCATCTGCAATCCCCATTTCTCTCTCCTTGTTGTGTGAGGTCTCAGCAGAAAAGAAAAAAGCAGCCACCTCACCAGGCCATTTCTGTTAGGCCCACAGAGTGCCCCAGGGCCAGTGTGGATGGCCTCAGGACCCCTTCCACATTTGGACACTTCTCACTGCTGGTGGGCCTAGGGACAAAGAAACAGGGATCACCCCCCTGGACACACACACACACACACACACACACACACACACACACACGTAGTCTATGCCACCCCCTGGTTGGTCACAGAGGGGCTGTGTTCCTCCCATGGCCTCCATGGGGAGTTTCTCCTTGTCCCTAAAGACTCACTTCAACTGTGCCCCTCCTCTGGGAAACCTGCCCTGATTCCCCCAGCAGAATGGGGCACATTCTTCTCTGGGCTCCCACAGTACTTTATATATGCTGTAATTATAAATCTTAATAGCTAGTGTTGTGAATATTTCTGTTTGCCCATCCCTCATATACTGCTGCTAGGTGTTCCTAGACAGGCAACCCTGTTTTGGGGGTCTCTCTATGTCCAGCACCCAACATTCAATAAATGTTTGGTAAGTAAACAAAGGAATGAGAGGTCACTGGCCTCAGACGTTTTCCAGTCTAGTTGGGAAAGTAAAATAAGAATCCAAACAAATACAATAAATAAAAACAAAGAAAGTAGATGGAAATGGCTTAACTCTGCAGATACAGGGAACAGAATTCTCAGCAAGGGAACAGCATGGATGCATTGTATGCCCACTCTCTACACTGAGTGCTGTGGAGGTCACAAAGCTGAATGAAGCACAGGCCCCATGGGGGAAGTGAGATCTAAGCTGGGTCTTGATGAATGAATAAAAATGACATTGATTCATTCTTACATTCAGCCGGCATTTATTGATCCACTAACTCTGCTAGGGTTGGAGCACTGTGCCAGTATGGCACAGAGGAGAGGCAGCCTGGCAGGAGGATCTGCAGAGTGAAGGAGTGGAGAGAGAGATGAGCTGAAGGGTGCTCATGTGCAGAGCCTCACAGGGAGGGAAGGCCAGGCCCGAGGGAGAGTGACAGCAGTGTCTTCTGTTCACAGGTTTGCTCACCATAAAATACCCAGTAAAGAGAGAGGCAGAAACAAATCAAACCAGGATGAAATCCTGGCCCTCCCTCAAGCAGGGCACTAAGCAGAGTCTACAGTCAGAAGCCCTTTTATCCCGATCTCAGTCAGCCCGACCTGAATCCTCCATTGGAGAGTCTGTGAGGGAAGAGCCTTGGTCTGCTCCTGTGAGCCCCACCCGGAAGAAGAACTTCAGGACCCGGGCCAAAGCCATGGTCACACCCAGGTGAGCTTTAGCCTTCATTTCCTCCAGCTTCTGTGCATCAAATGCTGTGATGGCTAGTAGACACATAATGGTAAAAAAACTAACAAACAAACAGATGAGGCTCCTCCCTCCTGGAGCTGAAATTCTAGGGGTGGGGAAAGATAGAAGATAAAGATGAATAACTGAAATCATTTTAGATAGTAATAAGGCCAGGAAGAAAATAAAATGGGGTAATGGGATAGAGCAGAGGCTGACAATTTAGGGCCATATGCAAATCTGGCCCCACTGCCCACCTTTTTTATGGGTAAACTAAGAATGGTTATGTTTTTACATGGTTTGGGGGGGGGGGTGGAAATCAAAAGAAAATTTTTTCATCACATGTTAAATGATAAGAAATTAAAATGCTAGGATTCATGAGTAAGATTTTCTTGGACCACAGCCACACCCACTTATTTACATATTATCCATAGCTGCTTTTCCCACTAGGACAGAAATCTTGAGTCGTTGTAATCGAGATCATCTGGCCTGAAAAAACTAGAATATTCACACTGTAGTCCTTTATAAACAGTGTTGACTGCCCCCTGGGATGGAGAGGAACTAGGAAGTGGGGTGGAAGTGTAGACAGGTCAGGCAAGGCAGTCCTGAGGAGGTGATATTTCACTGGGGACTGGAAGGATGAGAAATAAGCAGCCAGAAAGAAGTATGGGGAAGGGACATCAGGCAGAGGGTAGAGCGAGTCCAAAGGCCCTGAGACAAGAACAAGTTTGGTATGTGTGAGGGAAAGAAAGAAGACTAGTGTGGCGCTTCATGATGAAGACGTGAGAATAACAGAAATTGAGGACAGACAGGTAAGCAGGAGCCACATCAAGTAGCCTCCTGAGTGTTAGAGGAAGTCATTTCATAATTTTAAGACAAGAAATGATATCATCTGACTGATGGATATTTTTAAGAAAGGCTTTTCAAAAAATAGATATAATATATATTTTTATGTCTTTATTTTTTAACTTAAACATGTAAACACAGAAAAAATGAATAAATCCTAAGTGTATAGCTCAATGAGTATCATAAAATGAACATATCCTGTAACCACCAAGTCAAGAAATAGACCATTACCAGATCCATAGAAGTCCCCTCTTGTCCCCTCCTAGGCAATAATCCCACATGCCTCCCCAACAGGAAGATCTCTAACACAATAGATTAGTTTTTAATTTTTTTCAACTTCCTTTAAATGTAATTATTTAATATATATTATTTGGTGTCTGGCTTCTTCTGCTCAACATTATAATTGTGAGATTTGTCTATGTTGTGTGTAGCAGTAGTTTGCTTATTTTCATTGCTATATAAACATCTATTGTGGGAATACACTACAAATTATGCATTTTAATGTGGATGGATATTTAAGTTGTTTACAGTTTTGATGATGACAAACTAACTGTGCTAGTGTTCCCATATGTCCTTATTTCTGGTTGGTATATGCCTGGATATGAAATTGCTATCATAGAACGTGTATTTTCAGCTCCTTCTAGAGACTATTTGTTTTCCCAAATGGTGGTATCAAGTTCCATTCTCTCACCAGCAGCATAGGAGAGTTCCAGATCCTCCACATTCTCACTGATGCTTGATATTGTCAATCGTTTCAATTATAACCATTCTACAATGATGAAATGGTTTTTCATTTGTATTTCCCTGGTGACTACCTAAGTTACTGAGATTTTTCCATGGTGATTATATGGTCTATATAATCTTCCTTGTGCACCTGAGAAAAATGTGTTTTCTGCTGTTGTTGGCTTAAATGGTCTATATATGTATGTCTCTTAGGTCTAGTTGGTTTATAGTGTTCTACAAGTTGCTTGTTTCCTTGTTTATCTTTCATCTAGTTGTTTGTCCATTACTGAAAGCAGGGCATTGAAATCCAACTGTTATTTACAAAGGTCTATTTCTCCCTTCATATATTTTAGAGACTCTATTATTATATGCATATATGAGGACAGGCTGATAAATTTTTGCCTCTACTTAAATAGAACATGTATGGGAAAAGATATTTTAATGAAATAAAAAAGAAATATACCTACATCATTTACTTTCAAAGATGAATAATTATTTTTCTGCAAAATCACCACACTTGAATACACTTCCGTGATCTTGGTGAAGCTGATCACTGCAGTCACAGGCCTTCCACGTTGTGGTTTGTCACTCAGATCTGCTGGCCCCACTTCCCCATCTTTGAACCACCTTATCCAGTGTCTTACTGTGTTCACATCAACATAGTGATCACCATAAACGGCTTGCATTTGTCTGTGAATTTCGATTGGAGGAAATTTTTTTGCTGTTAATTCAGTAACAGCACACTATTTGAACCAAACATCTGAACACTCTCCCATTTTGATGTGCACTGGGTGAGAAATGTGAGCATCTGTGTGTGCAAGGTCAAGAGTAATGGAGGGGGAGATACCATGTGACTACACGGAACTGGTTACCGTGGAGGCAAAATTTATCAGCTTGTCCGCGTATATTCATAATTGTTATGTTTTTAGAGAACTTGACCCTTTCCTCGGTATATAAAGCCTTATTTGTCTTCCGAAATAATTTTTTACTTAAAAGTCTTTTTTTGTCTGATACTAGTTTAGCCATCACTGCTCATTTTTGGTTATTGTTTACATGCAGTTTGTTTCCATCTTTTCAGTTGCAACCTTGTGTCTTTGATTCTAAAATGAGTCTCCTGTGAAGAGCATATAGTTGGATCATGGGTTGTTGGGGTTGTTTTTTTTTTTTTTTCCACTCAATTTCTGACTTCTGTTGAAGGTTTTAATCCATTTGCATTAAAAAGTAGTTACTATTATATAACTCACTTTGGCCATTTTGCTGCCAGTTTTCTATAACTCTTCTATCTCTTTTGTTCCTCAATTTTGCTATTACTGACATTTGTATATGTGTATCATGGTATGATGGTTAATTTTATGTTTCAACTTGACTGGAATTGGGCCAAGAATAAAACATTATTTCTGGGTGCATCTATGAAGATGTTTCGGGAAGAGATTAGCATTTCATTCAATTGACTGAATAAAGAGATAGAACCTCACCAGTGTGGGTGGACATCATGCAATCCACCTGAATAAAACAAAAAAGCAAAGAAAGGGCAATTTTCTTCTTTCTTTTTTGTGCTGAGAAGTTCATCTTTTCTGACACGTAGACCTTTCTTGGGCCTTTGGACTCCAGGACCTATACAGCAGCCTCCTGGTTCTTAGGCCTTTTGCCTTGGACTGAGAATTACACCATTGACTCCCCTGGGTCTCAGGTCTTTGGACTGAGATTGAATTATACCACTGGCTTTCCTGGTTTTCCATCTTGCAGACAACAGAGTGTGGGACTTCTTAGCCTCTATAACCATGTGAACCAAGTCCTATAAATTTCCTCTGATATATATCTAGATATACAGAGGGTGCCAAAAAAAGTATATACATTTTAAGAATGGAAAAAAAAACTATTAAAATTGTAATGCTCAATATATAGCAATATCAAAAGATGAACACAAGTCATGTTTGACTTGTGCAATCTTAAGAGGTACTCCAAGTGGTTACCATCAGTATTTATATAATATATAGATAACATCTCTTAAAGTGTATATAAATTTTTTCGGAACCCCCAGTATATAGTGTACTGGTTCTGTTTCTCTAGAGAACTCTGACTAATATGTACAGTTTTTATTTCCTTCTCATTTCCTCTTCTGTATATATTTTTAGTTATTTTCTTAGTTGTTATTCTGGGGATTACAATAATAATTTAGTTTGAATTAATAACAGTTTAACTTGCATAGTACACAAAAATCTCTGCTCCTATATAGCTCTGTACCCTTGCCATGTTGCTGTAAAAAATTATACCTTATGCAATGTATGCCCTTAAATTTATGATTATTATTTTATATATTTGTCTTTTAAACCATATAGAAGAAAACAGAAGAGTTGCAAACTAAAAGTATAATAATACTGGTTTTATATTTATTTATCTACTTACCTTTACCAGTACTCTTTATTTCTTCACATAGGTTCAGTTACTGTCTAGTATTCTTCCATTTCAATCATATAGATTCTCTTTAGCATTTCTTGTGGGGCAGACTTAATAGTGACAAACTTCCTCAGCTTTTGTTTATCTGAGAATGTCTTGATTTCTCTTTCATTTTTGAAAGATAAATTTTCTCAGTATAGAAATCTTGACTGATACTTTTTTTTTCCTTTTATCACTTTAAATATATCATCCCACTGCCTCTGGCCTCCGTGACTTTTTATGAGAAATTGACTGTTAATCTTATGGAGGATCCCTTGTATGTGATGAGTCACATTACTCTTGTTACTTTCAAGATTCTCTGGTCTTTCAACAATTTTATTATAATATATCTCACTGTAGATCTCTTTGAATTTATTTTACTTGGAACTTGTTGAGCTTGGAGAAATCTCACATTTGGAGAGTTTATGGCAACTATTTCTTCAAATATTCTTTCTGCTCCGTTCTTCTTACCCTTCTGTATTTCCATTAAGTATATGTTAGTGTTCCTGATGGTGTGCTGTATTAATTTTTCTTCATTCCTTTTTTCTTTCTGCTCCTTGGACTGGATAATCTTAAATGTCCTAAGTTTGCTAATTCTTTTTTCTGCCTATTCAGATCTGATGTTGAATTTTTCATTTCAGTTATGGTATTTTTCAACTCTAGAATTTCTGGTTGGTTATTTTTATAACGTTGATCCCTTTATTGAATTCTCTATTTGGTGGCATATTGTTCTCCTGGTTTCCTTTAGTTCTTTGTCCTTAGTTTCCTTTAGCATGTTGAGCATAATTAAGGCAGTTGACTTAAAATCTTTGTCTAGAAAATCCAATATCTGTATTTCTTTAAGGAGAGTTTAATCCTGTGAATGATCCATATTTTCCTTTTTCTTTGCATGTCTCATACTTTTTGTTGTTGTTGCAAACTGAACTTTTTTTTTTTTTTAATGTGGGTAATTCTCTGGCTGGGAATCGAACCCAGGCAGCAGAGTTGACAGCACCAAAGCCTTAGCCACTACACCACCAGGGAACTCCAAACTGAACATTTTGATTATTATAATGTGGTAACTCTGGAAATCAAATTCTATCCTCTCTCTAGGTTTTTTTGTTGTTGCTTATAGTTTGTAATTATTTGTTTGTAATTATTTGTAATTATTTGTAGTGACTTTTCTAAATTACTTATGTAAAAACTGTATTTTTTATTTTGTGGTCACTGAAGTGTCTGTTCCATTAGCTTAGTGGTCAGCTAATGAAATTTTGACATAGAGTTCCTGAAATACCAGGAGCATGTATAAATAAATGAATAAATACATAAATACATAAACAAACAAACAAACAAACAAAACAAAACAAAACAAAACAAAACAAAAAACTTTCTCAGTCTTTGCAGATTGACTCATCTGTGTTGGAGTAACTTCTTCAGTGCTTTTAGCCAGGCTGTTTAAACTCTGCTTTAGCCTTCACTTCCCACTTGTGCAGAGCCTAGAGGTCAGCCAGAGGTGAAAGCTTAGGGTCTTCGTAGACTTTTCTAATCATGGTTCCAATCCTGGGTGTACATGTGCCCCTTTAGATCCCCTGGTATACATGGGAACCTTTCAAAGCCTTTATTCCCCCATGTATTTTTTTTCCCAGCCTCTTTCTTTCCAGACTTTTTGATCTACCTACTGTATGACCTGTCTGTTATCCCTTGCACCAGGAAGTTGTGTCTGGTATAGTTCCCTTTAAATGCCTTTAGCAAATACTGCCCAGGAGGCTATTCCATCCTTGAGAAAGTTCCAGGATGGATGAAACAAAGGAAAATTTCTTAGCTAATCCCTTAGGGAAACTTGAGACCTGTCAAACCACACAGTCATAACTCTGTGAGAATAAGGTCCATATTACCCTCTCTGGTACCAGCAAGCTACACCAGGAACATGGGCTGCATTCTCATGGATGCCACCAAGCTGGGATGTGGGAGATGGTAGGGGGATAAGTTAAAATATCACAACACTCTCTTATCAAAATTAAGCAGTTTTTTTTCTTCCCAGGATTTCCTTGATTGCTGTAAGTTTTTAAATTAGTTTCCAGAGCTCTGATAAACTTAATTCTCAGTTTTTGTCAACTTACTTGTTGGTTTAGTGAAGGGACATAGTTTTGGAGTTTTCTACTCTGCCATTTTCAGCAACATCTCTCCTATCTTTGTATGATTAAAAAATATTTTAATAAAATATTCTGTGAATTATGTGTTTATTTCCTTTGTCCATATGTTATTGGGTTATTAACTTTTCTAATTCATTTTCAGTTATTTACGTAGTAGAGAATCTAGCCACTTATTTGTGATACGAGTTTTATATGTGTTTCCCAATTTGTCATTTGTCTTTTGTCTTTGCTTGTGATGGTTTCACGCATCATAGTTCTTTTTTTCTTTTATGTACTTGAATTTATCAATCTTTTTCTATCATGACTTCTGGATTTTTGAGTCATAATTATAAAAGGGCTTTGTTGCTCCAAAATTATAAAGCGATTCTCCTATATTTTCTACTAAAATTTGTATCGCTTAATTTTCCCACATTTAAAACCTTGATCCATTTTGGATTTATCTTGGTATATAAGTTGTGAGTAATAGAGCCAACCTTTTCCTCCTCAGATGTTCAGGCTATTAAACAAAAGATATTCTTAAGTTTGTTTAGCAAGTATCTGTTAGTAGAAAATAGCCTTTGAAAAATTCTTAGTAGTAAATTACTTGCATTACTCTTGTTTTAGGATGACCTAGTTTCTAATCTTGGCCCTTCCCATTTAACTGCTATATGAACTTGGACAATCCATTCACCCAGTGGGAGCCTTCTGTTTCCTGATTTGTAAACACTGATAATAGTTTCTGCCTAGCCTATTATACAGATTATTACAAACTAACCAAGACAATGTCTATGCCAAGGGCTGTGGATGCTATAAAATGCTAACTACAATGTAAGGTGGCAGTAATGATAAGAATGAAATCATGGCAGTACTTTATATGTGGATGGTGCTTATTCCTATCTAGATACAACTCTCACAACCCTGCAATAACCCAGCACAGTGTCGGATACACAGTAAGGCACCTGATAAGTACTAGTTTGGATATTTATTTTATCTCTATTGAATCTTTATTATTATCAAGGGATGCTATTTATTCCACTGAGCAAAACACTCCAAACTTGTGAATTCATGGAAATTAAGCTCTATTAGGATTGAGAAGTATGATTTCTAAAATAAATAAGTAAAATGTACAGTATGTTAGACAGTGAGCAATGCTAAGGAAGCAGAAGGCAGGGAATGCTACGGGAGGCAAGTAGAAAGAGTGTTGGCAGTAGAGGGATGTAATTCAGAAAGTCTCACTGAGAAGGTGACATTTACATAAAGACATAAAGGAGGTGAGAAAGGGGGTTGTGTGGCTAGTTGGGGAAAGAGCCAAGTTGGCAGAAGGAACAGCAAGAGCAAAAGCCCTGAGGTTAGAGGATAAGCAGAGGCCTCAGTAGCCACAGCTCAATGAGCAAAGGTGAGAATGGTGGAGAAGAAGAAGAGAGGTAAAGGGGACGAGGAAGGGGCCAGATCATGTACAGCCTTCAAGGACATTGTAGGGACTTTGGCTTTTAGTCTGTGAAAGGTGGAGAGCTACTGGAGGATTTCAAAGAAAGCAGTGACGTGCTATGACTCAGACTTTAACAGGATCCCTCGGTCTGCTGGGTGGAGAATAGACTGAAGAAGGGGCAGGCAAGAAAGCAAAAGAACCATTAGGAGGCACTTGCAGGCATCCAAGCAAGAAATTGTGGAGGCTTGGACCATGTTAATAGGAGTTGGGATGGGCAGGAAGAGTGACTGGACTCTGCATCTTTCTTGAATGTAGAGCAAACAGGCTTACCGGTAGGTTGGATGGGATATGGGGTGTGAGAGACAGAAAGGAGTTCAGGATGACTGCAAAGTTTTTGTTGGATAGATGGACAAATGAGTCACTTGTTATTCTCATTTTGCACCTGAGGAAACAGGCCCAGACAGATTAGGAGACCCCTCTAAGTTGATGCTGCATGTTGGTGGCAGAGGCCAGGCTAGAACTGCCTGCAGCCTGGACTCTGCAGCAGGGGGCCTTTGTCCATGAGGAGGCAGGGGCTGGGGGGAAGGGGCCTGTGCCCCACCTGCTGAGCACTTGCCCACTTGCTCCTCCTCCCTGCAGAGGGAGGGCACAGGAGCTGCGCAGCCCCACCAGGTGGGCAGCCTCACCCTCTGACTGCCCCACGGTGCTGCGGAGGCTCATTCGTAAGGAAGACATCCGCATTGGCTGCAAGTGCATAGTGAAGACACCCCTGGTAACTGACGTGGAACTGGAGCGCTTCCTATCGGCGCCCCGGGACCCCAGCCAGGTGCTGGTGTTTGGGATAGTGTCGGGCCAGAGCCCCACCAGCACAGAGCAGCTCCAGTGGCTATTCAACACACTCTACAGTCACCAGCAGCAGGGCCGCGCCTCACCCTGCATCCAGGTGGGTCCCGGGCCCAGCAGAGGAGGCCCTTGGGTATAAGGGTGGGAAGGAGGGTTGGGGAAGACCCCCATGGAGGGTAAGGACTGGCTGAGAGTTACCTCTCCTCCTCAGCATGTTGTGAGGGGCCTTTGCACACACTCTTCCTATTGTTTGCAGTGTTTCATTCCCACTCTTCCTCCTATTCCAGGGTGAATGTCACCACATCAAGGTAGGTATCTTTTCTAACCCTGAGACAAGGTCAGGGCCCTGTTGTTTTCTTCCAGAGCTCTCACTGCAGTTTGTGGTTATGTACTGGTGTGAGTATTTAGAGCAGCGCCGCACTCACCACTGGATCCTCTGGGCTCAGGAATGTTTGTAGACAATGGCCAAGTACCCACTGTGTGCTGGTCCTGTGCCAGGCCCCGGGCTCCACCATTGATTCAGACACTGCCCTGGAGGGGCTCCCAACATGGTGGGGCAGTAACTATAGCAGGTTTGGACGTGGGCCATAAAAGGATAGCTGTGAGGATGTAGGAGCTGGGGAACTGGGCCTGTATTTCTTGAGGGTCAGGGAGAGTCCCCCAGGATGAGAGGGTTTTGGCAGGTGGGTGAATGTTTCTGGCAGAGCCAATGGCCTATGCCAAGGTGAACAGAGGAAAGGCTGCTTGAGGCCCTACTTCACTGTTGTTGGAATCCCAAGGATCAGTCAGTCAGAGGTCCAGACCCCCACCACCCTTCTGCACAGTTGTTTCTAAATACCATCATCCTGAGTCAGTGGCCATTCCAGCAGAGTTAGCACAGTTCAAGGGCTGGCCCTATCTCCAGACTGACTGGAGTAGAGGATGCCACGTGAGCACAAGAGCTTCATGTCCACCTGGTGAATTCCTTCAAACCTGGTAGGTACCCTTTCAAATCCATTGTCTTTGCCCTGTCTCCCCTTGGCTGCAGCCCTGAGTCCTGAGGCTTTGGGTACACCCTGTAGACACCCTCTTAAGTCGTACTACCAGGTGTGCTGCCCCCCTGACCCTGTCATTCCCACGTTCAGTCCTGCACCCCAGCCAGTGCCAGGAGCTTGGCATTGGGACCCTTCTGATCAGATACCAGAAGACTTTTTCCTACTCTTCATACCTCAAAACCACATATGTTTTAAACTTAGAGTTAACTTTAGTTTATCTTGGGAGTATTAATTGTTCACTAATAATTGTCCATAAGCATGGGAATGCATGGTGGTGCGGCCTAGCTATGAGTAGCATGGGCAGGGACAGGGCCTGGCCTGAGGTGGTGGAAGGCCATGGCAGATGGGCAGCAGGACTGGAGGAGTGCAGAGGTCAGACTAGGAGGCTGGCTTAGATTACACTGACTTTGGTTTCACCATTTGGTGTTTTGAGATAGAAATGTTCCCTGATATTCTCTTACTCTGATAACTGGAACACCAGGTGTAATTCTGGGCTTCACATTTTAAACTGAAAGTTCAGGCGGGACAACTGGAGGCACCTGAAATAAAAGGCAGATAAAACCAGAAAGCATCACCTTAGCCATATTAATGCATCCATAGCGTCCAGAAAGAAGAATGAGAAAGAGACCAGCTTTATTCTGAACGGCCAGGCCCTACCTCAAGATGTGGATTCAGTTCGGTGGAATTGAAAGGATTTAATGATGGGAGGTATCCAGAGGGAGAGGAGGAAGAAAAATCCTGGAAATGGGTACACCCAGGAACATGGTTCCCACCTTCAAGTCTCCACAGGGCTTCTCGCAGGCAGAGGGTACAGGCAGGTCCCACAGACCCCAGAGGGCCAGTCTAGTAGTGCGTGTCACATGGGGGGGGCAATCATCTCCATAACAGCCTTCACCAGTAGAGGGCCTACATGGATCTGGGACATTCTCTGAGATGACCATGGGAGGTGTGCTTGCAGAGGCCGAATGGCGCCTTTGGGCAGAAGTTGGGAGAGGGTGTGGTATGGGAACCTGGCCTGACTGAGAATGCAGGAATCTGAATGCATCCTCTTGCCAAGAGGCTCTTGGCAATGGGGTGATGGGCACTCATTGTCTTGGCAGTGCCGGCGTGATCCCTATCGCCTACTGCGGTACGACCTGGACGGCCCGCTGCAGAAGGACCCACCCCTGCTGGTGAAGAAGTATGCTGTGATGCAGGGGATGGTTCTGGTGAGCCAGAGCCCCGTGGGGGACTTGCTGCCAGCTACCTGCCACCCCAGCTTCAACAGCCCCTACCCTGGTGGCGTCACAGATGTGGAAGTGGGGAGGAGGGAGGGCTGAGGCCCAGAGAGCAGAAGGACTGGCCTGATCAGCCAGCACATGGAGCCAGGGCTAGAGCTCAGTCTCCTGTCCCCAGCCTGACTCTGTGTGCCTGCCACCCTAAAGGGGTGCTTCGCCATAAAGCCAAATTCTCTTAATCTGCTTAGTTTAAATAACTTTTTACGAAAAACATTGGATGTAAAAACATACGTATGTTCAGTGTAGAAAATTTGGAAAATACAATTGAGAAAATAATTACTTCATCATATCACCCAGACTGCCTCATTTCTTACTGTAACAAGTATGTCCCAGCACCTGCTCAGTCCAGTGCTATGGGAGCCCCTGAGCCACAGCCACGCTAACATTTTGGTATCTGGCTTTTTCAGTCTTTTCCTTACTTTAGGGTCCTGCTTTTTAAAATTAAAATGATGTGAACACTTCCCTATGTCTTAAAATAATTTAACCTGAGTTTTAATCACTATGTGAGTCTGTTATTCTATTTTTCTACCTGTGCTGCTTTTATTGGGGCTTTTTAGGTTTAGTCCCTTTTTTGTTTGTTTTTGGTTTTGGTTTTGTCTTTGCACAGAAATCTGTGGACAGGTCTCTATTGGAGACTGGCACAGAGAGGGTGGGGGCACAATGAGCTGTAGGATAAGATCCCTGCCCTCAAGGGAATCCCATCCTGTGGAACGAGCTGGTCAGGGCATCAGAGTGGGTGAGAAGCAGAGCACGCCAGCTGCCTCTGAGCAGGAAGACACTCTTTGGGCCCAGGGTTCTGTGTGTAAAGTGACATTTGAGCTGGTTGGTCAGGCAGAGGGTAGGGGCTAGGATGATGGGGCTACCCTCTGACCTCAGGGGGCCTAGACAGGGGACAGGCTCAGCCTCACTGGGTGACTTGAGGAGGGCAGCACCTCTTCCCCAGCTACCAAAGAAGAAAGGCATGGATTCTGGCACAAGTTCTGAGAGCTGCTGGCACCGTCCTGAGATCCAGTACTGGTGTGCTGAGGGTCTCTCCCTTCTGCTTCCTTCCTATCTGTCAGCAGATGTTTGCTGCGGGGAAGCTCCTTTTTGGGGGCTGTGTTTTGAATGGATATGGATTCAGCAAGCAGAATCTGCTGAAACAAATCTTCCAGGCACAACAGGACTGCAAGATGGGCTACTTCCTGCCAGAGAACTACAAATTAAGGTAAACCCGAAAACTCTGACTGGTGTGGGGGATGGGTGCAGGGGAGGGAGGAGTCAGCATCGTGGGAGAGGCACTGGTGAGCCACAAAGGAGTGAGGTGGGAGGGGAGCAGAGATGGGGACCGTGGCCTGAACTTGATGTCCACAGAGAAGCTGGCGAGGCAGGACTTTGTAGGTGTGGGCAGGATGGGAATGAAAGCAGGCAGCGAGGGGATGTGAACGAGGCCTTACCGTTGGTTTCTTTGGAGGACAAGCTTGGGAAGGGGACCCTCTTGGAGATGGAGGGACACGGATTGTTTGCCCAGTGCTGGTTTCTGTAGGTTAAATAATGAAGACAGGGGTTTGGGCAGGGGCCCTACCGCCACCCTCATCTTTTGTCCCAAGCCACCCCACTCTATCCCATGCTGTGTGCAGTTACAGCCCTGCTCCTACTTTGTTCACCAGCAGGGCCACATAAATAAGGGTCATTCATGGAGTGATCTCAGGCCCTTGTCAAAGGAAGTGGGGTGGCCAGGCTTAAGTCAGCCTCTTGGCCTCTGAGCTCAGGATTTTCAAACAGGTGATACCCATCTACTCAGCACTGCCTGGGCCCCGATTGGGTGAGATGAGCAAAGGTAGGTCTTTGGGCTCAAGAAGTATACAGCCTGGTACAGGAAAGGAGCGTGGAGGTCATGACATTGCTGAAGATTGTATAGGAGTGGATTCTAAAATGCCTGGGCCGCGTGGTACAGCAGAAAACAGACTGGGTCAAGGGTCCCAAGATGAGGCTGGAGCCCCTGCTCTGCTCTTTACTAGCTGGATGACCATGGGCTAATCTGTTTGCCTTCTCAGTCCTGACTTTGCTCACCTTTCACAGGAGGGCAATAATGCCCACCTTGCGGGGTTGTTGTGAGGATCTTCTGAAGGTGTTTGCTGAAGTGCTTTATAAACCTGCCTGTAGACATGAGCTTGCCTGTGATTGCACCTCACACTGCAATGAGTGGGGCAGCCCCCACTTCTACCAGGGTTCTCAGCTTTCTAGGAGTCCTGAGGCCAGTCTCTCCCCCACACACTGAGTCTGGGCCTGTCGGAGTGTGTGCCTGGCTTAAAAAAGGTTTGGGGAAAAGCCACTCCAGAGGATCTTCCAGAGGAAGCATAAGGGTCACACCGTGACCTCAACATCCTAGAATGCTCAGTGGAGAAGGCGGGATCCAGAGGAGGCTGTGGACCTTAGGAAGGAAAGGTGCTGCCAGTGCAGAGAGAAGAGGCACTGAGACCCCACTGCCCGAGACTCAAAGAGGGCGGGCTTGGAGGCCCTTGATTGACAATCCCAGGGGAACAGGGAAACAGAGGCAGTGGGGCTACTCAGGTTTAAGTAAGGAATACACCAAAGACCACAGGGAGTTGGGGGAGAACACCATTAGAAAGGCCCAAACTGAAGGTGAGCTGAGGCCCACGCTCATAAGCAAAGACGTTTTCAGAAACATTCAGAAGGCAAGCCCTCCTTTTGGGAAGTGGAGATGGGGAGTGGGTGTTGCCAAAAGCTACTTACAAAAAGGGACAGCTCTTATTTGGCTTCTGCTGTCCTCAAAAGGAGGATGGCCTTTAATGGGAAAGGGTAGCCCATGCCTAAGATAGGCAAGCAGGCAGGTAAAAGGCATCTGGCTACGTTTAGTAGGCAAGTGAACTGGGCAAACCACTGACTGTCTCTGTAACTCAAAAAAAAAAAAAAAAAAAAAA